>PVLD010005019.1:82228-117619 GCA_004027595.1 Dinomys branickii | reverse complement strand
GGCAGCCTGGTCCGCCCTACCACATCTCCCCCGGCATCTCAGAGAAATACGCCCAGTTTAAACTTCCCAGCCGAGGTTCCGGCATTCACGCTCACCAAGTCTGTCTCGAGCTGGTGGTGTTTATTAAGGAGGTTCGCTCCCTTGCTGCTCACCCGGTCGCCATCTTCCTCAGGATCTTTTGTGAGCATTTTCATGTTCTCCACATTGATGAAATACACCGAGTCATCAGATGTGCACAGGTAAAGATGGCAAAGTTGAACTGAGGGAGTAATTCTTGAGTTTCTTTGTCACTTCTGGAAGGCTGCTGCTGAGCCCATAGAAGGACAAACATAATCGTCTGTCATAGTCAATGATAAGACAAAGCTGGACTGAAGGCAGATAATCACAGTGATGTCAGGCACAAATCACAGGAATGATTCCCAGTCCTTATGGATTTCTTACACAAATTTTTTATTGAATTTCTGCAGCATGCACTCTTTTGGAAGTCCTGCTTTATATGTGTTTCTTTTGGAAATTTGGAAAATTTTATTCATTCATTTAATTCTCACTTTATTGGTGGGAAAACTGCAGAATGTGTATCTAGCATTGAAAGACAGGCCCAGCCTGGGTGGTGTATGTTCATTATGGAGCTGCACTGTCCAAATGCATCTGAAAAGTTAACTTCAACATTCAGAGTACTATACCCTCCAAAATGAAATGTGAAGCTAAGAAGATTCATCAGATTTCATTTTTGCTGCATGAAATTTTCTGTGTCATCACTCTGGTGTGAAGTTTTCATTGGTGTTGTTAATAAGATCCCAAAATATTCACAGATAGTCAAAACTCAGCCTGGAACAATGTACAGTGAAATGACCACCTTTACACTTACTGTTTAAAGATCAAGGCACAGAAATTCTCAAGAACCCTGTAATTATGCCCCATAACGACACACCAACCAAAGCGGCTTCCAGTGAGCACAGTAGCGCTGTAGCAGGTGCAGGGAGAACACTTCACTGAAATTCCTTCCTCTTCCAGTCCGTGCCGCGCCCAGGAAGGCTCTCTAGTCAGAGAGGCAGCAGTGACCTTGGACACCCAGGTATTCAAAAAGAAATTGTGCATAAAAGCCTCATCAGGATCTTTCATTCTCTGAAACCCTAACGACTGATGCAGAAACCTTTCTCCATAGATGCTCAGGGGACTGGTTTCTCTAAGTGTGTACCCACATGTACGATCAATTAATGCTTAGACTCCTGAACATTCAGGTCTAAGTTGGTGGAAGAAAAGATTTCCTCTCCAGTAACATACAAAAATGGATGTTTATGTAGAAACAATAATCCAATTCTGAAGAAATGCCAGGAGAAATAACAAAAGATGCTGGCCATATACTACTAGGAAGATACAGAAAAGACTAGGCCTGAACCACTTTCTCATTCTCAGCAAGGGTTCTAAAGCAAAGGATCAAACAATGTTTCTGATTTTTGTGACTAAAGAAAAACTTTGAAAAATTTTTATAGAAGTATAAATATGTGTTTACTAATAAAGATCTTTTTGTGGAAGTTTTTTTTGGACAGGAGATAATTGGAAGCTGCTAGAATAGATCCTAAAAAAAACCCTGCCAGACATGCTTGGTATCGCAATTCCTAGAATTGTGAAATGAGATTGGTATGGATTTCTGCCAAATTGACCCTTACACTTACAAATTTTCCTTACTATTTGTGTGTATGTTGCTTCATGTTAAAAAAGACTTTTAAAATTAAAATTAATAAAGATGTCCTTAAATTATCCTAACGGAGGATAGATTGTAAAATTCTGATTAATCATTGAAAATGTAAAGGAGATCTATCTTGGCAAAATTAAGACTTGAAAACAGAAACTGTGGTATTCTTTACTATAATGTCATTCAGTACCATATTCAGTACCATACTGTTATTTATTAATGTAACAAATTGATCTGAATGCCTAAACGTTTCATCTTTTTACAAAAAACTCATTAAAACAATTATTAGTTCATAACTTCTTCCTACAATATTTTGTTAATATTTATTATTTTTGCTATGATTATGCTTACAAAAATCAACACCTTTTCCATGTTTGTATTGTTCTCACCTGTTGTTACCTGTTTTGGTGCTCTTTGAAGCGCAGATCTCTTCTTGTGTCCCACAGGACCTGCTGATACAGATTTCCTATTTGCTTATAGTCCAGGCTTGGTTACCTCAAATAACTGGCTAACGTCAGTGCCTCTGGCTTTTGCTGGTGGAAGAAAGCCATAGTGTGTTACATTATACATTATATGATAGTAATTTATTCATGTTCCTAGAATCAAAGCCTGGAACATCAAATCCTAAGAAACCCAAGCAAAGTAAAAATCTACATAATATAGTAGGGAAAAATCATTTAGAAGGAGCACAAGCAGATTGAACGAAAATCTCTTAATTTCTTCTTTTACTGCTATAATTTTTTTTTAATTTTAAAAATAAAGGAAGAAAACATATTAACACATCCATTTACAAGATCACATAAGAACAATACAAACAATACAGAGTTACAAAGTGGTAGGAAATTAACAATGTTGTTCTACTACATATTGATATCTTCAATGTGGCTTCTCAGGAAAACAAATAGAGACATGGAATAATGATCAAGTGAGTAATTATTAACTGTTCCTTTCAGTAAAGCAACAGAAGACAGTAGTATGACTGTTAGCTCTCCTGTATATACATACATACATGATTTCCCCTGCTTTCCCTTCTCCTTTCCAACATGCCAGTTACCCTTTCATTTTAATCATTTTCCTTTCATTTCACAGTGTTTATCATACCCTTTAGTATTTATTCACACTTTTAGGTTCTTACACTACTGAGACAATACATTGTTTACACAGGCAGATCTGATTTATTTCACTTATGAGTATGGTCTCTAGTTGTGAGCATTTACCTATAAAACCCTCGATTTTATCTTTCTTTATAGCTGAGTAATACTCCATTATATAAAAGTACCACAATATTTTTTATCCAATCCTCAGTAGATGGACATTTGGGTTGCTTCCACAATGTAGCAATTACAAATTGAGCCGCTATGAACATGGGTGCACATATATCACTGTGATATGATGTTTTCAGATCTTCTGGGAAAATACCCATAAGGGGAATAGCTGGGTTGAATGGGTCCTCTAGACGTAGTTTGCTGAGGAATCTCCAAACTGCTTTCCACAGTGGTTTCACCAATCTGCATTCCCACCAGCAGCAGAAAAGAGTTCCTATTTCTAGACAGCCTCACCTGCATTTCTTATTGGTTAATTCTTAATGCTGGTCATTCTTACTGGGGTGAGGTGAAATTTCAGTGGTGTTTTAATTTGCATTTCTCAAATGACTAATGATGTTGAACATCTTCTCATGTATTTATTTGCCATTTGTATTTCTTTATCTGAGAAGTGTGTGTTCATCTCAGATGCCCATTTCTGGATTGGGTCTTTGCATTTGGAGGGGCTGATTTTTAAAAATTCTTTATATGTTTTAGATAGAAGATCTTTGTCCAAGGGATAGTCAGCTAAATTTTGTCCCAATTTGTGGGTTTTCTTTCACTCTGCTGCTGATTTCTTTAGATGTGTGGAAACTTTTCAGGAGGATGAGATCCCAGTTGTTGATTCTTTAAAGTATTTCATGGGCAGTTTAGTTTTTGTTCATGAACTCTCTGCCTACCCCTGTGTCTTCAAGGTTTTCAATGTACTTTCTCTTCCAATAGATATAGTGTTTCTGTTTTAATATTGAGATCTGTGATCCATTTTGACATTAGTTTGGTGCATGGTGATAGAGTTGGGTCTATTTTCAGTCTTTGGCAAGTGGCAAACCAATTTTTCCAACACCATTTTTAAAGAGACTATCATTCTTCAGGTGAGTTTGTTGGGCTCCTTTATCAAAGATTAAGTGGCTGAGTGTGTTGGTGGTTTTGTCTGTGTCTTCCAGTCTTTTCCATTGGTCTTCTGGTCTGCTTTTTAGCCAGTTTAGCAGGTTGACTTTATTACAGTAGCTTTGTAGTATAGTTTCAGGTCAGGGATTGTAATTTCACCTTATTTGTCCTTGTTGCCCAGGATTGCTTTTGCTCTTCTAGTTCCAGATGAATTTAAGGAATGTTTTCTCTAGATCTATGAGGTATGCTAATAGTAGTTTAATGGGAATTGCATTGAAACTGTCCAACAATTTTGGTAGTATGGCCATTTTCACAATGTTGGTTCTTCCCATCCATGAGCAAGGAATGCTTCTGCATTTATTGAAATCCTTCGATTTCTTTTTTTCAGAGTGCTGTAGTTTTCATTGAATAGATCTTTTACTTCTTTTGTTACATTGATTCCTAAATATTTCAATTTCTTGGATGCTATTGTGAAATATATAGTTTCCTTAATTTCTCTCTCAATCTGTTTGTTGTTTGTGTATAGAAATGCTATTGATTTTGGGGTGTTGACTTTGTATCCAGCTACATTGCTGAATTTGTCACTTACTTGAAGAAGTCTTCTTGTGGAGTTTTTGGGGTCTTCCATGTAGAGTATGTCATCTGCAAATAGCGATAGTTTTACTTCTTCCCTATCCTTATTCCTTTTATTTTTCTGTCTTCTCTAATTGCTCTGCCAATGCTTCCAGAACTATGTTGAACAGGAGTGGTGACAGTGGACATCCTTGTCTTGTTCCTGATTTTAAAGTAAAAACTTTCAGTTTTTATCCAGTTAGTATGATGTTGGCTGTTGGTTTGTCATAGATGGCTTTGATCAGGTTGAGGTAAAGACCATCTATTCCTATTTTCTGTAGAGTGTTCTTTTTTTTTATCATGAATGCATATTGGACTTTGTTGAAAGTTTTTTCTGTGTCTATTGAGATGATCATATGGTTTTTGTCTTTGGCTCTATTTACATGCTGTATAACATTAATAGATTTGCAAATATTGAACCATCCCTGCATTCCTGGAATGAATCAGACTTGGTCATGGTGTATGATTTTCTTCATGATTTGCTGCATTCTATTTGCTAGTATTTTATTGTGTATATTTGCACCTATATTCATTAGGGGGATTGGGCTATAGTTCTCTTTCTTGGTTGGTTCTCTCTCTGGTTTGGATATCAGTATGATACTTGCCTCCAAACATGACTGAGGGAGAATTGCTTCCTTTTCAATTTCACTGAAGAGTTTGAGGAGTGTTGGTATTAAATCTCTGAATTTCTTGAAAATTCTGCTGTGAATCCATCAGGGCCTAGGTTTTTGTCAGTAAGTTTTTAATCACATTTTCAATCTCATTAATATTGGGTTGTTCAGGATTTTTATATCTTCTTGACTCAACCTTGGTAATTCATACATATCTAGGAGTCTGTCCATTTCTTCTGAGTTTTGTATCCTGTGGGAATAAAGATTTTCAAAGCAGGCATTAATGATCTTCTGAATTTCTGTAGAATCTGTAGTAATTTCATCCTTTTCATTCCTTATTGCATGAATTTGAGTTCTTTCCTCTTTTTGATAAGGTTGGCTAGGGATTTATTAACTTTATTTATTTGTTGAAAGAAGCAGCCCTTTTATTCATTTATTTTTTGTAGGGTTTTCTTTGCATCAATTGCATTAATTTCTGCCGTGATCTTTATAATCCGCTCCCTTCTTTGGGCTTTTGGCTTGACTTGTTCTTCTTTTTCTAAAAGTTTTTTTTTTTTTTTTAAGTAGCAACATCTTTATTTTTTTCTTAAATTTTTATTTTAAAGACAAGAAAATGGAGATATATAAACCAGAACAACACAGAAACAATACAAAATTATACAGAAGATAGTAGGGAGTACACTGGATGCTGTGTTACATAATGTTATCTTCGCATTTGTTAATACAAAAACAATAAATATCAAATTATAGAGAAGATAGAAGGGAATTATCACTGGATGCTGTATTACATAATGTTATCTTTGCATTTGTTAATACAAAAACAATAAAGGAAATACAAAATTACAAAGAAGATAGTAGGGAATTAGCACTGGATGCTGTATTACATAATGTTATCTTCACATTTATTGCCCAGTTATATAGATGATGGCTCATTCAATTAATCAGTTTTCTCCACCCTCATCTCTGTTCTTCCACTCAATCAGTCATCTTCCCTCTGATAGTAACTGTATTTTTTCTTGGTTTAGTTACTCCCTCAGGCTCTCACACTGGGAAGAGACATGGCTGATTGAAATTATGCTGTAACAAACATGTGTGCACACAAATTGCTATGACAGCTGGTGGAAAAGCACCCATCCTCAAAGACAGTAGATTGGCAGAGAACCGGGTTCACTATGGTCAAGCCTCCATTGACAAGCCCTCAAGGTCTTTGGGGCTCTGGTTGAGTCGCCGGGGTTACCCTGCTAACTGCCAGGTTCCACCTCAATGCAGCGCACCTGAAGGCTTGGTCGAGTCCTTGGTGTCGCCCCCAAAGACTGCTGGGCTCTGCCCCGGCAAGGTGCTCCCGGTCCAATAGGTCACCCCCAAGGGCCTGGCCCAAGGCACTCCCAGAGGCCCGGTCAGGTCCACGCGGTCACCCCCACAGACCCCCCAGGCTCTGCCCCATCGAGGCCCTCCCGGAGACCCAGTCCAGTTCAGGGTTTTCATGTAGCCTGGAGGGAGCTCCCATTTGCCCTCAGGCTGCTGAGCTCCCTCTCAAGCCCCCTGGGTTCCCCTCCTAGGCCACCAGTGTCTCTCTGCAGGCCGCCTGTGATTCTTTGGAGGCTACCCCCACCCAGCTAGAGGACCAGGTCTGCACCCTAGTTCCAGGTCTTCACCTCCTCCCACCTCTCAATCTCCAGTGCTGCCACTCCCTGCCCCTTGCAGCTCGGCATTGGGTGCCCTTATGATGCTGGGCACAAGTGGCATAAAGTCTCCCCCACCTGTGCTCACTGAGGTAGTCCACGGTGTATACCAAGTTTAGTTGTTCTGGGAGAGAATTGGAGGATTTTCTTGGGTCTTCTGTGTAGAGTATGTTGTTGTGTCTTGGACTCTAGGACTGCTGCTTTTCGTGTAGTTTGTTGCTATGGGTTCATACAAGGTTCATACATGTAAGCAGTATGGAGTCTCTCTTGGTGCTCATGTTAGTAGTTTAGGGTGAGTCCTGAAGCCTGTGGACTCATCCTGTTGCTGTCGGGAACAGGTGGTGAGTGTGAGGGCAGCTGAGACTCAAGGTGCTCACAGAGGGAGTTCAGGGTGGGAGCTGAAGCCCAGTAACTAGCTCATGCTTCCTGCTTGGTGTTGGGGTGAGAAGGGCGTGGGGCTGTGTGACTGACCTCCATTTGCAGCTCTCTGTTACTGTTGTGTTCAAGTTCCTGTTTGTTCTTTGGCTGGATCCCTGGGAATTGCTGTGGCTCTGGGGTCACTGCCATTGCTCTCTGCTGCACTTTGCTGGTAGTTGCTCACACAGTAGAGAGATATGGGGCCACAGCCTCAGAGTAGGTGTAGAGCTGGGTGTGGTGGGCTGTGTATTGGTTACTTTGACTCTGCCTTGCTTCTGGGGACTAATTAGAAAGGTTGCTGCAGGGTGGGGACTCTGCTTCAGTGGCTGTTGTAACTTTCCATCCTCACAGTGGGCTCAACAAAACCTCCCAACCACTGTTGCCTCTTTTCTGGGCTGTGCTTTCTCCTCTCTGGTTTTGGACCACCTCTTGGAACTCCTCTCTCCCTTGGCTGATTCAGGAGGCTCCCGCGAGCCTGGGCCTCTGAAGCTGAAGCTGTGAGTGCTGGAATGAGGGAGCTGGCCATGGGTGTGTATGGAGCAGTGACTCTCTCCTTCTCGGCCCTCCAAGCTTTTCCTCCAGGAGAGGTCTTGTTTGTTCTTTCTGAGGGCTTCAATTCTCATTTCAGATCCTTCCTGTGTTGAGGGGACCCACTTCTCTCCTTGTTGTCTTTCTCATGTTGCTATATTCCAGTGTCCGGGTGGTGATCCTCTGGGAGGATCTTTCTCTCCTGCTTACCCTGTTGCCATCTTCCCAGAAGTCCAAACATCTTTATTTTTAAATACTATAAATCCTCCTTACCCAGTAGAAATTTGATGTGAACCACATGTAATATTACATTTTCTAGTAGCAAAACTGAAAAAAGTAAAAAGAGTTAGGCATGGTGTTCTTGCATTTGGATTATATCCTGAAGAAGTATCTTATAAATTCCTGAGCAAGAAAATTATAAAGTGCTGGAGATGTAGTTCAGTGGCAGACTGCTTGCCTAGCATATGCAAGACCATGGGTTTGTTTCCCAGTACCTCTTATCCTGGGCATGCTCTGATGTGTGGCAGCCTCATTGCCTCTAAAAGTTTCTGAGGGGCAGCAGTAGGCTATTTATTTGTTCTCTTTCTGTTTTCCTTATGTGTGAGTTCACAGCTATAAATTTCCCTCTGAGGACTGCTTTCACTGCATCCCACAGATTCCAGTAAGTTGTATCTAAATTTTCATTTGTTTGTAGGTATTTTTTAATTTCTTCTGTGACCCATTGGTTGTTCAGGAGGTTGTTGTTTAATTTCCAAGTGTTTATGGAGTTTTTGGAGTGCCTTTTGTCATTAATTTTCAATTTAATTGCACTGTGGTCAAGGAATATGCATAGGACGATTTCAATTCTTTTGCATTTAAGTAGGTATGCTCTATGGGCTAGAATGTTGTCTATTTTAGAGAAAGTCCCAAATGCAGCTGAGAAAAATGTGTATTCTGATGTTCTGGGGTGGAACACTCTGTATACATCTACTAAGTCCATTTGTTCGCATCTTTGATTCAGATCTGTTATTTCTCTGCAGATTTTTTTGTCCATTTGATCTATCTCTTTGTCAAAGGGGTGTTCAGGTCCTCTATTACAATAGTGTTTTTAACTATATGGGTTTTCATGTCTGTTAAGATTTGTCTTATGTAGTTTGGAGCTCTGGTATTTGGTGCATACATGTTTAGGATTGTTATCTCATGCTCTTGCAGTTTTCCCCTAACAAGTATGTAGTGACCTTTTTTTATCTCTTTCAGTTGTTCATGGTTTGAAGTTTACATTGTCTGCAAACAAAACAGCTACTCCTGCTTTTTTCTGGGTTCCTGTTGCATGGAGGATTGTTTTCCATCCTTTGACTTTCAGGCTATGGATTTCCTTTTGAGTAAAATGTGTTTCCTGTATACAGCATATCGTTGGATTTTGTTTCTTAATCCACTCTGCCAGTCTGTTTCTTTTGACTGGTGAATTGAGGCCATTTACATTTACGGTTCTAACTGATATGTGTTGGCTTATCATTGTCATGTTATTTACTTGCTGTTGGTTTCTTACTTTTTCTACCTGTTTACTTGCTTGCTCTGTTTGAGGATTCCTTTCTATTGTTGTTCTTGAAATTGTGTTCATTTTCTTCTCTGTCTAGAATGTCTTTTAGTGCTTTTTATAAGGATGGTTTGGCACTCATAAAGTTCTTCAGTTGATCTTTGTTGTTGAAATATTTTATTTCTCCATTAAACTTGAAGGATAGTTGGCAGGATACATCAATCTTGTTTGGAAGCTGTTCTGTCTTAGGACCTGTAATACTTCACTCCAAGCTTTTCTCAATTGGATGCTTTGTGTTGAGAAATTCTGCCATGATTCTGATGGGTTTTCCTTTATAGGTGATCTGTTTCTTTTCTCTAGCAGCTTTTTAAAATTTTTCTTATTTTTAAGAGTATAAAAAACAAAGAAAACCAAAAAAACCCAACAACAACAAAAAAAGGAAAATATTAACAAACAGATACAAAGTAGCACAAGAGCAGTACAATCAAAATTGAATTATAGACAAAGCGACAGGGAATCACCAATGGTTGCTGCACCACACACTGATAACTTCAAGCAGCTTTTAATATTCTGTTCTTTTGCTAGAGATCTGGGATCTTGATTATTATATGTCTGGGTGTAGTTTTATTATGGTTATGACTAGAAGGAGTTCTACATGCTGCATTTACCTGTATCTCAGACTGTTTCCATGCTTGGGAAATTTTCTGCTATTATTTCTGCAAATATTCTTTTTATGTCATTTGTGTCTCCTCCTGTTGTTTCATTGACTCCTATTAGTCTGACATTATTTCTCTTTGCCTCATCTTGCAGCTGTGGGATTGATTTTTCTTGGATCCTTGTTGATTTTAAGAGATCTTTCCTTTCACTATCGCTGTCTGCCATGCTGTCTTAAAGATCTGAAATTCTATCTTCTGCTTCATTCAAGTGGTTTTGCAAGTTTTCAATGGAAGTTTTCATTTCCTGGAAATCTCTTTGAGTCTGTTTCATGCATTCTAATTTATTCCTATATTGCTTATGTAATGTTTCCATCCATTGCCTATGTTCATCTTTTTTTTATCTGTTCCTTCTCTAGATGTGCAGAGCATTTTTTTATTATTATTCTCATTTCATTTTTTGCCTGAGAGATTATGTCTGATCTGATCTCTTCTATGGTCTGATGGAGTTGTTTCTTTACTTCCACTGAAATCATTTCAGCTATTTCAGGTGTGTGTTTACCAAGCTCTCCTATGTAAATGTCTCCTGGACTTGTTCTGAGTGGGGTGGAATTCTGAGATTGCATTTTAGCCCTTTGCCTTGTCATCTTTGATGCCAGGGGCAGAACACTCAGTCTCCCTCTTCTCTGGCAGTTCAGCAAAGGTTATAGTGGCCCTAGGTTTCCTGGTGGCCAGGCCTGCCCCTCAGTGACCACTGAGATATGCTGCTTAGGCTGGGGTCTTCCAGTAGAGGTGAAGTGCATCTACTTCTGCCACGTCTCAGACGTGAACTGTGTTGTCATGTGATGGCAGATGGTTTGTTCCAGCAACCCATCACACTTCAGGCCATGTGTATGATCCAGAATCCAATTGTACTGGTGGCGCAATCTTGGACCAGTGGTCCTGTGATCCCAGGCAGTTCAGGATACAGGCCAAACCCAGACATGAACTGCTGGGTCAACAGTTTGTGGATCACCTGATTCTGTGTCTCCACTCAATTCAGGCCATACACAGGAGCCAGGCATGGGCTGCACCAACAGCTATCACAAACTGCCTGGGTGTGCGAGCTCCCAGAGGGCAGGGCGCAAGTGAAGCCCAGTCCTGAACCACGGTGTCAGTGGCTCTTGAGCACCCGCACCCATACCTCAGTCAGCGCTGAGCACACCTAGGGAGGGCCACAAGTGAACCCCAGGAGAGCAGTTCACAGGCCTTCTCAGTGAAGATCTCCTGTCTGCACCAGGATCATGGAGGGTGGAGACTCAGACAATAATGGCGGCAGGGTCGTGAGTCGCCCGCTCTGCCCCCAGGAAATAGATGGGAAATATCTCGTTCTCTTGGCAGCCTTCAGCTGGGAACCATGCTGTCAGTGGGTCGAGGCCCGGTGACCTGCCTGATTCTGCTTCTCCAGTCAATTCAGTCCATGCAGACAAGCCAGCAGCAGGGCACACCAATAGCGGTCACAAACTGCCTGTGTGAGAGAGCTCCCAGAGGGCAGGGCGCAAGTGAAGCCCAGTCCCGAAGCACGGTGTCAGTGGCTCTTGGAACACCAGCACCCATAACTCACTCAGCGCTGGGCACGCCCAGGGAGGGTGCACAAGCGAATCCCAGTGAGAGAAGTTCACAGGCCTTCTCAGTGAGGATCTCCTGTCTGCACCAGGCACCCGAAGGGTGGAGACTCAGACAGTGATCTACTGCTATGATTGTACACTGTAGATGAGATATATGAATAGATGAGTGATGTAGCTGTCAGATCACCGAGGTCAGCATCTGGGTGCAGGCTGAAGCCACCCCTCACCCCTCCCACCTCGCCTGCCTTCAGCCTCCCCTGCCCGCCCTCCGGATCACCTTGCTTTCACCAGGACGCTGGGGTGAAGGTGGTGGTGTGGCCCCTGTGGGATAAACCCACAGACTCTGTTCAGTCTTTGTACTGCAATATGGGAGGCACTTGGCACTTTTGTTCTTGGAATTGACATTTGTCTCCAACTCTGGGAGACAAAAGATTTCAATCATTCCTTTACACCGCCACATCGCTGATAGCAACTAAAAGGTCAGTTCTCAAACTGCTGCTCCTGTGGAACCTGATTGGATCAGACTGGCCTTGCTCAGTATGAAGCAGTGGCTTGGGTTTAATAGATACTTTCATGACTTCCTCTAATAATAACTTTTTAAAGTCTTCACCTTTAAGTATTGCAACTTGAACTGAAATAGGATGGTAGAGAATTGTAAAATATATAATAACTTTAATGCACAGCTAGTATACCACCAAGAGAATTTGCCAGTAATGAAAACCTTTTCTTCCATTTCCAGTTGAAGTAGATGGAAGTGGTGTTGATGTGTATGGTCTTATTTTGCAAAGGTATCTGTTAAATTAGGTTTTAAAACTTGGGACTCCATGATGTTGTTCTGAAATTTCTCACTCTTGCCTTGTCTAGGCCAGTCATATTTTCATGGCTTCTGCTTTTGCTTCCTCCAGCCAGAAGTATGAGAGTTTCAGAGCAAACGATTCTGTGACTCTGTCCTGGGGAAAGTCATCAACGCAGCCCCACAAATGAGCTATGCATGCTGTCTGTGCTCCTGGTCAATGAACCAGAGTGCTGGGCAGTGGATAACTGAGGGGGCACAATCCCTGCATAGCCGGTTTCGGTGGGTAAGCGAACCCCTCTGCTGGGCTCTGTCAGTAACACTGTATACAGGAAAAGAGAAAAAAAAACCATGAAACTCCTGTGTCTGCTGATTTGGAAAGAGGTTTATATTTTGTTGAATAATTTATTTATAGTGTACACTGCATGGAGAGAAAATTGCAGTTTCGGTATGTCTGCTTTTCATTCAAAAAGAATATTGGTTGCAGTTTGCTGATTGAGGCAGAAAAATTAGTAAGCTGGATTTAGTCATCATGATTGACGCCTTTTTCAGAAAATCTTTACAATTATGCTTCTTTTTTCTTGGAGCAGATTTTTTTTGAAAGAAACTCAAAATGTTCAAAGCTTCAAAGAAGAGAGCTTAACCATAAAGGGGTTACAGCCTTTTAACTTGGGCTACAGACAACATGAGGCTATTTCCTTTTTAATTGTTTCTCAAAGTGTCAGTACTTCAGTGAAATACACGGAGAGCTGAAATAAATATTTTCACACTTAATAAAAAGTGACTCTCTGATTCATATGTCACAGACCACTCGACCAAATGCTTTAAAATCTTTTTAAATACCTTAAATCTATCTTTCAAATCAATGATTGCCTAGCATAAGAAAATAATCATGAAGTTATAAACAGGTGTGGACTAGAAAAACTACTGGTTATGTCACTTTTCTTAACTCAGAGCTAATCCAATCCACCAAGCCTGAGACTGTGTTTCGTTCACCGTTCACCCAATAAGCTTTCCAGTCCTCTCAAAGCAGATCCCGCCGCTTTGGTCACTGATTTAGGATTAGCTAATCCTAGTGCTTATTCTTTGTAGCTAGAGTGACTGATCAAGGTATGAGCCTGTGACCAAACCAGGCCAATCATAGTCCTCCCTGGAGTTGTTAAATGAACCCAAAGGAAAAAGTTCTCTTGCTTTATCTGGGGTGCTAACTGGGGCTGCCAGAGGACAGTCCCATCCCTGCCCCCAAGGAGGTCAGCAGGCTCTAGAGAGACCAAGTTCCTAAGACTCGAGGGAGAGTGTGGAGAGAATCAGTACCACAAGGATCTCTAGGTTCCCTCTCCCAGCCTTGGTCCCCAAATCCTTGTTTTAGATTTCTCATCCATCAGAGTATTGCTTCCAACTACCCAAACAAATGAATTATCTTTCTTTTTCCTACTTAAAATTCATCCCAATTTCCACAATTTGCAGCCAGAAATGTCCACACTAATATATGCAGCACTTTCACACCACTTGTTTTTTTAATGTAGCTTTTTGTTTATGTGCAGAAAGATTCTGTGGTTTGGGGATGTGCAGTTGTATAGGTTCCATCAGCTTTGGCAAGTGCATAGAGATGCGCACAAACAACCATTCTGAAGACACGGTCCATCCCCCGAAATGCTCTTGTGCCGTCTCTCTGTGGTCAATTCCTGCCCCCAAACCTCACCCCTGGGAGAGGCGGCTGCTCTCTAGCCCAATTATTTTGCCGTTTTCCCAATGTCATTAAATGGAGTCACAGAGTATGTGGATTCAGTTCACTCAGCACAGGGACTGGTAAATTTGCCATGAAGGGCCAGTTAGCAGATAACCTTCCACCCTGTAGTTTATATAGTCCCTATTGTAGCTGCTGCACATTACCAGTATAGCATGGAATAAGCCACAGACAATACACAGATAAAGAGGTGTAGCAGGACCCAGCCTGCCAACTAAGCAGTTTGCTTACCCCTAATTTAGCATCATGTAGCTGAAATTCATCCATCTTATTGCCTGTATTAATAGTTTGTTCCTTTTGATTGCTGAGTAATATTCCACGGTATGGATGAAATACAGTGTATTTCCCTGTCCAGCAGGTGAAAGGCCTTGAGTTAGTTCCAGTTTTGGGCAATTATGAGTAAAATTATGAATATGTCACCCAAAATTCATGTTGAAATTTAATCAACAATACATTAGTATTAAAATGTAAGGCTTTCAGAAGGTATTTATTTCATATAGGATGTACAACAAGGCACCATCTAGGAAGGAGACAGGGCCCTCACCAGACACAAAACCTTGATCTTGGACTTTTTAGCTTCCAGCACTGCAGAAAGGAACTTTTGTTTTTTATATATTTCCTAGTCTCAAATATTTTATTGTAGCAGCACAGACAAAACTAAGACCAACTGCTACCAACATTGTGTACAGGGTTTATGGCCTTCAGTTTCATTTTTCTTGGGTGAAATACTCAGAAGTGGGATAGCTGAGATACAGGATTGCTGCATGCTTAGGTTAGTAAGAAACGTCCCAACTGTTTTCCAGAGTAACTGTCCCATTGTGCACGCTCCCCAGCAATGTACAGCAATTCCACTCACTCTTGATCTCCACGAGCAATAAATATTCTTAGCTAAGTCTTTTGTGCCATTATAATAGGAGCATGATAGTATCTCATGCTTTTATTTGAATTTCTCTAGTGAACAATACTGTTTACTATGTTTTTAGGTGCCTAGTCGTCTGTCCTCCTCAGCGATGGGTCTATTCCAATCATTTGCCCATTCTTACTCGGCCTCTGGCTTTCTTCTGTGGAGTGTTAAGATCTCTTCATATATTCTTGATCCATCAAGTTATTTGTAAACATTTTCTCCAGTCTGTGGGCAACCTTTTCATTTTCTCCATGGTATCTCCTAAATGCCCCACCTCCTGCTACCGTCAACTTGGGGGTTAGGGTTTCAATCTGTGAACTTGGAACATAAGCACATGGTCCACTGCAAAGAGGCTGAAAAGAATTTCAATCTCCTACAGAGAAAATATTTTTAAATTTTGGTAAATTTTTGTTGATAAGTGTTATTAGTTGATAAGTTGTTATTAGTTATTCTTTTGGAATCATAGCTAAGATATCTTTCCTCAGATTCAATGGTGTCCTCTCATATTTTCTCCTGAATGTTTTAGAGTTTCATATTTTATATTTAGGTTTATAATTCATTTTGGGCTAGCTTTTACAGATGGTCTAACATGGAGATCCATATTTTTGCACATTACTGGCCTGTTTTTCTAGCTGGAAAGCCTATTTTTTTCTCTGTTGTATTGTCTTTACATTGTTGCCCCCCCCAAAAAAAAACTCAGCTTTTTTTTATACTGGGGATTGAATCCAGGGCTTTCCCACTGAGTTACATTCCCAGCCCTTTTTTATTTTTAATTGTGAGACAGGATCTCACCAAGTTGCTAAGTTGCTCAGGCTTGGATCTCAGAGTGAAAGGAAAAAGTAGGGGAAAAGATGTCTTAGTCCGCTATAAGGAATAACCGACCAAAATATTCAGTATTCCCCTGATTTTCTAACCATATTTGTTCTTTTAATATAAAAGAACACATCAGAGAACCCAAATTATGTTAGCACATCCTGCTCTCCCACTATTCATGTTCCTCAAATTTCTTAAAATTACAGAGTGGATTATACTCCAAGATTCCATTAGTCAAAAGTCAAGAGAAATAGAACTGTACTCCTGTTGCTACCATCTATTGATTGCATGGCCTTCGATCATTTACTTGATTTCTTGAACTTAATTTCCTTATTTGCCAAATGGGCTCACTGGATGACAGGTCTCTAAAAGGTCTCTGCCTATTCAGACATTCTATGAATTTATAACAGAATAACTGAAACTAGATGGTGCCAAATGTGGAGCTTGAGTGGGGAATCAGGGAATCAGGAGTCAGTGATCTCGCTGAGCCTGCCAAATAGGGGGCTAATCATCTGGTTCATATTTCTAAGGAAGCAACAATCACTGAGTAATTAATGTAATACTTTTGGACAGCTAGTGGTTGTCCAAACTAGTTTCTAACTTGGAAGTGTATATTTTGCAATTAAGTTAAAGCGTGTGTCCCAGTAATTCTGAGTATGGAGATGGAGTTGCCATCTCAGTATTGCACTTACAGTGAGCCTAGGGCATGGGCAGATTTGACATAGTGAGAAACAGCCTTTCCTGAACATAGAGAGAACTAGTCAAGATCAAATTCAGCCACTTTCCCACGGGCTCCAGAACTCGGAGGGAAGGGAGAATGATGCTTTTCAATGTGCAAGATAGACCTCACCTATTTGGCTAAAAACAACTTGAAATTAAAAGGGGAAAAATAAAAACCTCTGAAAGATGAATAAGAATGTCAGATAAGCTCACAGATAATTGCAAAGTCATCTGGGGGTCTTATAGGAAAAAGCAGAAATATTTAAGAAATTAAAAAATATAAGACAAATTTCCTGAGTTTTGACCAATTTTAGTTCTGTTCACCTTTTCTTCCCATGCTGTCATACTTAGGCAGTTAGATAAATTTTATACCAGCACCAGTAAACCTGTAACTTCCTTTCCCTTCAGCTGTAGCCCAGTAACAGATACCTCAGGGCTTGCACACTAGTGATCTATTATTTACTGTGAGCAGTTACACAAACACTTATTTACCTCGTTTTCTCTTGGCTATTGCTATATTGTTTACGGACTTAAGCAATTGCAAACAAACATTACCATATTTGTACTTCCTGTTTACACTTTTCTTGATTTTTCTCCTCCAAGTTTTTGCCTTGGCAATTTGGAAGTCATGGATTATATTTTATGCAGTGAAAAGTACCTTTAATTTGAAGATATAGATATTTACACATTTTTCTAATGTTTAAAGTTTTAAAGTATTTCAGTCTTCTTTCTCTGTAGAGCACAGACATGCTTCAGCTATTTATTGGACAATCCCTTCTCTCTTGTTATTTTTATCTCATTTTAATTTAAAATATTTTCTCAACATAAAAAATCATGGAAGCTACATCATCAATAGCTAATTAATATTTATTTTTATCTTGTTTATGATTAATTTTATTTCTTTCTTGTAGCAGCCATATAAATTAATTTCTTTTTGCATAGTACATGCTTTGCTAATTGGTGAGGGTTAATTGCAAACATTTTTTGATTTAGGTCTGAAAATATAGTTTTTATCTCAATCCTGAATAGCAGTTTATGTAGACTTAATTAAACATCAGACTGAGAGTTACTGTTCCTTTAACACTTTAGGGCTCTTGGGGTATTGCTCTCTGTCATTCACTGTTGCCACTTTTCAATGGTCATTGCTTTGTAGGAATCACTAACATTTCATTGGGCACTTACTCTGTACCAGTATGCTAAGCACAAATGTGGATCTGCAAGTCCTCAAAATACTGTAGGGAAGTATCCTTACTATTTCCACATGATGGAAAGCAGAGCAGTGAGAGTTGAGTATCTTCATCAGTGTTCACAGCCAATTAGTGATAGTGCTGGGATGGTGCATGTTATGGTTGATACATTGTGTCAACTTGGGGAATCTAGAGTATTGGCTGAGTGACTCTGCAGGAAGCTAGGGTGTTTTGTATACATTCTGAGCCCCTAGAAGAGGAGGGCATGGAGATTGTGTGAGAGCTACATGCCCCCTGGGTGGGGGTGTTTACAATGTAAGGGAGAAAAAGAGGCTGCTTGCAGCCTTTCCTCCCTTTTGCTGGTTGTTTTTGCTGTCCTCTGCTGCCACGAACATTTGCCCTCTGCCATGTGCCACTGTGCCTTAGAACCAGCCAAGTATGGTCTGAATCTCCACAAACTGTAAGCTAAATAAACCTTTCCTTCCTTCATTTTGGGTGTTGGGTATTTTGTCTCCGCAACGAGAAAAATAGTAACCAAGACAGTGCATTTCCCTTTATAACACTCAGTACTCTGGGTGTGCTTTCAAGCCAGAGAACTGTGTCCTTCAACTCTTATGAGCTCAACTCTTCAAAAGCTGTGCTTTTCCATAGTCCCTGCTTATTCTTATCAAGCTCCTATGTTGGCACAATCGCTGTACATGGTTGCACAAACAATGCACTGCACAATTCTGGAGGCACCATTCGAACCAGCGTCTACAAGCCCTTTATTTTCAGCCAGTTCACCTAGAGATATCTTCATCAATTACTGAAGAATTGATTTTCAAATAAATTTTTACTGCATGTTTGTTAATTAGTTATTCCGTATCTGGTGTACTCTACGGAAGAAGGTATTTGTAATGATTAATTCCCAATTCGGGTTGACTTTCTTTCAGCTTCTTAAATAATGAAGAGGATGTTGACAATACCTTGCTCATGGTTCACGCTCCGCTGTCTTCAAGCTGACTCATGTACATTATTACATCCAGTTCTCACCACAATCTTGAGAGATACTTGGGGGGTATGTGATCATCATGTGCATCTGGTGGCTAAGGAGACGGAGCTCAGAGAGCTGTAGGAGCCCACAAACTCCACTGGCGTCTATTAGGTCACAAAGCGGTGGAATGGCAATTGGATCCCCGCGGCCACACCCGAAAACAGTTCTCACAACACTCTGAGAGCTAGCTATGTGCACAGTAGGAAGACCTTTGGGAATCAGTGAAGTTTATTGTGCCACCCAACTTGTCATTACTGTGATTAACTTCACCATGAAATAAGGCTGTGTTCATTACCACCACAAGATCCAGTACAGGGGGAAGTTTTGATTTGACTTGCAATTGTTCAGCATAAATAAAGTTGAGGTTTCCCACAAGGGAAGGATGAAGTCTAGGCACAAGAGCACGGCACAGACAGCCTTGCCCATCTGTGTTCCTCTTCACGTTTTCCTGGTCACTTTTCTTCTTATCTCCAACTCAAGACCTGTAATTTTTCCACCTTCCGGAACACCCCACACCACTTCTGAGCGAGCGTTTCTCTTTGCTCTGGTTTCTGCCCCTTCCTCCCCTCTGCGGGGCTTGGAGTGGAAGACCTGCTGTCACATGCCAGGGATGGGATTGCCTTATTTTTTATTTCTTTACCAATTTTCTCCTTTTCTCTGTTTCTTCCCCACTAAACTGTGAGCTCCCAGAGAGTGGAGGCCACTTCTTTGCGAAGCTCCAGTTCTTGGCACCGGGTTTGACCCCCACATAGTAGGGGTCTAGAGTTTTTGTGAATAAGTCAGTTGAAACAAAAAAGCTTTTTCAGATGTAGTATTTTTATGAAGTCTGACAGTTTAAAAATGCTCTTCTATGTTAATACCTAACCTTTTACTTTCAAATTCTCTGAAAAATGCTAAATGTGACCTTAATATATATTGAATGAATAATGAACAAATTAACCTATGAATGAGTTAGTGGGTCATAATAAAATAATGCAATACCTCCACACATGGGGTCTAAGGATACCTGGTCTCACTTTAAAATTCAATGCCATCAGCCTCATGTGCAATTCTAATTCTCTCCTACTTTTATTGACATTTAAATCCATAAGCTCACAAACCTAATCCTTAAAAGAAATGCAATGTAAAATATTTAAGATTTGCTGGGGAATCATAATGGCCAAGCACAACTGGCCATATTAGATAGTGATTTTGTCATCTTTGATCCAGGAAAATGAGATCAGTGTTCATCATGGAAGTCGGTGAGGAATGGTGGGCTGAGGGAGCTTGCTGCGTGGACTCGTGCTGACGATAAGGGAAGCGAAAGGATCTAGTGTGAATTATGTCTGTGGGGCGGAGGATTAAACCTGAGTGCACCACCACAGCGAGACAAATAGCTTTGCCTCCCTGACAAGTTGCCCTTCGAATATGGCTTGCCTGGAGGGAGCAGCAGGCGGGCGGCTCTTTCCCAGTTCACTGATTTGACTGCATCTACACAATTGCAGCCAAGTACAACAGAAAAACCTCGGAATCAACGCAGTACTAGAAAGACAGCCAAGCCGTAAACAACACAACGGCAGTTTCTGGGAGCGCCCACGCAAAGAACAGTGCAGTTTAATAAGCATTAAGTCAGGGCCAGTGGACGCTAGGAATTCCATTACAGTGTCAAAGCCGGAGGAGAGAAAACCCCGACACTGTTGGTTTTATAAGCCGGCAAGGAAGGAGAAACAACACAAGCAATATTCAAGGAGAGAAAATTATTTAAAAAACCGATTTTAAACTTGCCTTGAAGACAACCGGCTCCACTGTAGTAGGATTTAAGAACTACAGAGCTAGAAAATCCCACTGTGCAGTTTTTAGCGTGGTCTCATTCTCCATTGAAAAGATCAGTATGGCTCTTGCCAGGATATGTAAAGGTTGTGAAGGTCACGTCTTGCTCGGGTGACCTTGTTTGGCTGAAATGTACTGTGGACTGTACACTGGATTGTACTTGAAGTTCATTATAATGAAGAGTATCTGTCTTTTCTCTTGAATGCACTGTCCCTCGGCTCTTTGTCATGCTGGATTCTGACACTACTCTGTTATCAGAGAATTACGTTGAGAAGCATTTACCATCTTTTGGTGCATAGGATTGCAGCTTAGGAAATGATTTCAAGTCCCTTAGCTCTATTTTAGCAGAAAGGAACAATTAGGGGTGTTTTATTTATTTACATGTTCAAATTCAACAATTTACTTACTTCTTGATGCTTTTTATTAATTTGATATTCTTTTAGGCCATTTTTATAAATCTCTATTAGACATGTCCATTAAAACCAGATTTTATTTCCTCCACAACTGACTATTAATATTAGGTGTCAGCTAAAAGCTTATACAGCTTTTTCTAAAGTAATTATGAAAATAAATGTGAATTTAGAGCTCAGAGGCTAAAATATCCACAGAGGCAGAAACCAGGCAGTATTCTCCCTTTTCATAGGTTCCGAGAGCAGCTGGCTCCACTGACTTCCCAAACTGTCCAGGAAACCAGAAAGAGCAAGAGGGTCTCAGATGTCAGCATACAGGAGTGACCGGAGTTTGCGGGGGCCTCTGCTATTTTAAATAATTCCCTGAAATGTTACTCCAGGCTTCTTAGAGATAAGCTGCTTCTACCAATCGTGACAGTGTTTTTTCAAATACTTGACATTTGGAAAACAAAGGCTTACTCTTCTAATACATTATGTTTAGTTCAATCCAATGAACGTTTTTAAAGCTTCTACACACACTGTTTTACCCAGAAACATGCACCCCAGGGCCATGTGCTCAGTCTCCATCTTCAACAGGGACAGTTCCTGGAGTCTGAGTTTTACTTAGAGGTCAGTGTAAATATTTTTATACTAAAATTACCAACATTGTATGATACAGAGTTGAATGTAAAGTTTATATGAATTTTAAGAAAAAGCAAGTTTCAAAGAAATTCTGTAAGGCAGGATCATTCTCTGTAAGAGAAGTTATTAGGCAGAGGACACAGGGACGTACAGAGTCCTGCTACCGTCCTCTTACCTGTGGACCTTACAATTAGGAAGTAGATAATATTTCACCAGGAGTACAAACCATCTGTGGGAAGACATCAGGGAAAGGGCAATTCCAACTGACAGAGTGCTCTGCCAGCTCTGGGATTTGGTGGAATTGGGGCAGGTAGTGTGTACAAAAGTCTTTCACACCGAGGGGGTGGCCTGGGCAAAGGCACAGAGGCACGACCACAATGGTCGGTTTAGGAGAACACAGCCACAACACAAGGCTAGGACTTGAGGTAGGACACTGGGAGAAAGAAATCGAAATTGTGTTGATGTATTTTTTTCTGTATTATTTCAAATAAATAAACCAATATCCAGTCTTCACAGAATTGTCTTGTAAAAAAATCCTTACTTTTATAAAAGTCAGAATAACCTTTTCATTTATAAAAAATCCTTACTTTTATAAAAGTCAGAATAACCTTTTCATTTATCTGCAAAAATTATTGATCTTGAAAATTCACTTAGATTTGGGCACATATGTATGTTATCTTTTTTTTTTTTTTGGTACTGGGAATCAAACTCAGGACCTTGCACTTGCCAGGCAGCTGCTGTACCATTAAGCTATGTCCCTGGCCCTGTTATCTTTTATAATAAATTGAAAGAATATTTTTTCCCTTATGTGCCCATAGAGGGATTTTATTTAGACAACAAGTATTTCTGTAATGCCTGCCATCACCAGGTACGGTGCTGGAATCCATGGCAAAGGACACCTTCTCTTCCCCTCAGAAGGACAGAAAACCTCTGAATGAAAGCACGGAGGTAGCTTTGTTCAAATATCAGTACTACTGGAGCGCCATGGGAAGACCCAGCCTTATTCCGGTGCCTTGGTTACTCTTGTTGCTGAGACAAAATACCCAACACCCAAAATGAAGAAAGAAAATGTTTATTTAGCTTACAGTTCGTGGAGGTTTCAGTCCATACTTGGCTGCTTTAGAGGCAGAGTGGCACGTGGCAGAGGGCAAACTGTTCATGGCAGCAGAGCACAGCAAAAACAACCAGAGGAAAAGGGAAGAATGGCTGCAAGCAGCTTCCTCTCTTCCCTTACATTGTAAACAGCCTACCCCCACCCAGGGGGCGTGTACCTCTCACACAGTCTCCATGCCTTCCTTTTCCACAGGCTCAGGATGTGTACAAAGTAATCACCCTGGCTTCCTGCTGAATCACTCAGCCAAACCTCCAGACTCTCCAAGTTGACACAATGTATCAACCATAACACCCGGTATTGGGATAAACGGAGAGAATCACTGCCTCAGGAGTGGCCTGCTGTGTTCTCTTTACAGCTACGGCCCTGCTGACCCAGAACCAGGGGTGTGAGAAAAAACTGTTTCAGTGAAGCTGCCAGTTATAGACAATAATCCCCAATATTATCACATTAAAAACAAATAGGTAACATTGTTTACCACAATCCAGGTTGTCCTGATCCAAAATTTTGAAATGCTCCAAAAGTCAAAGTTTTTGAGAGCTGATAAATGCTACAGAGAGAAAACTCTACTCTTGTGACGGGTCTCAGTCAAAATGCTGGTGTACAAACATAAACTTTGCTTCACACACAAAATTATTTAAAGTACTGTATAAAGTTACCTTCGCGGCTGGAGATACAGCTCAGTGCTGGATTCTGCCTGGGCTGCAGGAAGTCCTGGGTTCATTCCCCAGCTACAAGGAAAAAAAATAATTACCTTCTGTGGGCGTATATGAATTTTGTATTTAGACTTGGATCCCACCCTCAACATATCTCATTGCATGTGCAAATATTTTAAAAAACAAGAAATCTAAAAAAGTTCTGGTCCCCAGCATTTTGGATAAGAAATACCATGTCTGTGTCAATATTTCCTTCCTAGGAGTTGGAGGAGTTTTGAAGAAGTCTCCTTTAATTTCACTACTCTTTGCTCAGAATGAATCCCTGGTTTCCAGTGAATGGTACTGAGCAATTTAAAATTCTGAAAAATCAAGAATAATGACCACATTTTGAATTTTTCATTGGAGTGAAAGGCACAGCTGTTGAGATGACTTACTTTGATGTCAAGAAGAATATTAACATGGATTCAGATTAAGGGCATATACAGAGTGACATAGATGACAAAATAAATTGGGACCTTGTCAAAGAATTCCATGATGCCCGGAGATAAGTCAAGAGGGAAGAAAAAGACTGGCCAGGCCCAAAGGTGATGCTGCGAGTGCAGATTCCTTGTCAGGGGCACTTCAGCCAGGGCCTGTCCACCAGTTCTCCAGGGTCAGGGACTGAATTTGCCAGTATTTCCCCATCACAACTCTTGAGTGATATAAATGCAAAGCAAAATCCCCTACTGTTCTAACTACAGAGCCAATTTATTAACCTGGAGTTAAAGGTCAAGATTAATGACTTGGTTGGTCCTACACCAAGAAATGGTGTAGAACCAAGAAATGGTTGGTCCCACACTGCTAAGCAGAACCCCTTTAGTACCAGGACTTTGTGAAGGCTGGAAGGCTTCTGGATGAGCAAAGAGAGCTGGGAGGCTGAACCATGCAGGCCTCTGGGCAGTGATATGGGAAGGACGCTTTTTGTACCAGCAGGGTTGGGTATGTGGATTTGCCCAGCCATAGACTGGTTCTATACACCCTGGGTAGTTATGCAGTCTGTCTTTAAGCCAGTGCACTCATCTGTAACATGTCGTGCGGGCAACAATGACAGCTAACTCCCAGTGAGCAGCCACGAGGAGGCAAGCTATGCATCAGGTGCTATGCGTGCACAGCTCAGATGACAGCCTTCAGCAATGAGCGGTATTCTCCAAATATTGCAGGTGGTGACATGAAGGCACCCTCCACACAGCAACGATGAAGGCCCCTCCCTGTGATGCCTTGTGTACCTCCAGGGATGGTGGCTGTGGCCCTCTCCAGGTTGCTACTACCCAGGAGAGAGGTGAGGAAACTGCTCCCGGGATACTGTGACTCCTGTGGGGGGAAGAAAGAAGGGAGAGAAACTGGCTTTCTGATGCAGAGGAGAGGACCTGGTGAGATGGGGCATCTCACTTCCTAAAGTATCCAAAATCAAAAGCAAGTATCACATCATAAGATGGACTTTTATTTCCTCTTTTTCCAAATCTTCATCTGGCTGCCTAGTGATTCATATTTTTATTAAAATGTTTTTACCCTGATTTTATGTCAACTGAAATATTGACTTCAATCTGTCCAGTGTATTCTCAGCTGATTCCAAAACCTTCTCTTGGGCCTCGTGGCCAAAGGGAAAGGCCCAGAGTGCAGCCCCTCTTCTCAGCGGCCCCCATGACTTGAGGATGATTGTACTGTACTTGGATCACCCAGCCAGGGAAATTCTGTATCTACTGGCCAAGACGTTAATGTTTGCCAGGCAGTGTGCTTTTCCTCTATGGACAGAATGGAAAAAAATACTGTCAAGTTCTTTATAATGTGTATCACATGCCCAGGTGAGAATAAGCCTGGCTAGGGGATGCCAGGTTTGGGCTCTGCAAAATTCATGTGTTGAAGCCCACACCCCTAAAATGATGGCATTTGGAGGTGGGGACTTTTAAGAGATAATGTAGATGAGGTCATGATGGTGGGAAGATCGTGATAGGCTTAGCATCCTTGTAAAAGGAGACACCAGAGTGCAATGTCTGTTCGTTCCCCCAGCCAGGATGTGGCTGTATATGTCAGGAAAAAGATACAGACATCATGGCCCCTGGGTCTCAGACTGCAAGCCTCCAGAGCAATGAAAAACAGTACTTTGGCCTTTGATGTCACCCCGTCTGTGATACAGATGCCCTTCCACTTACAATGCAGTTATGTTCCTTAAGCTCATCCTGGATGGAAAATACCTGAAGTCAAAGATGCACTGACTGCGTCTACCTTTCCCAACCCTGCAGCCGATGGTGCAGGGCTCTGCAGAGCACCAGCCACTTCCCCTGTGGTCTTGCGGCTGACTGGGCGTGACTGCTCCCTGCCGCTGGTCAGGGTCTACAGAGCGCATTTCACCACGCACCACTAGCCTGGGCAAAGATAAGGTGTAAAATCCCAAATACACTTTCTGTTGAATGCTTAATTTTTTCATGCCACTGTGAAGTCAAAAAGTTATAAATGGAACTGTAGTAAGTTGGGAACTGTCTATATTTTGTTGCAGCTAACACAGCAAAGAGGGTCTCTCACCCAGGTTACTGGGATTTTAGAGATGATTCCCAATTGCTTTGAAATGCAGATTATTATGTAGGTTTGGAAAAGCCCACAGATCAGGAGACAACCACTGAAAGGACTTGTTGAGGGCCGTGGTGTAGCTCAGGGGGAAGAGCACCTGTGAGAGTACACTCAGCTTACTAAGCACGTGTGAGGTCCTGGGTTTGATCGCCATTACGTGTACTGTAAGAAAGAAGAAAGGTCGCTCCATTATAGACCCCAAGAAAAGGGTGCACATAGTGCTAAGGGGAGGCTCACACAGGTGGGGGATGTGGATAAGAGGCTTTACTGTGCTTTCTGTGGGAAGGAACTGGCGAGGTAGGGCCAGCATGCCTGCACTTGACTGGTTTGAATCATTTTAGTGGGCCCTGGGGCTACGGACTGTCCCCAGTTTTCTGGTCCTGAACTCTGAGCTCGGCCTGGACACTGGTACAGAGTGAGCCCACTGAAGGAGGTGAGTGGCGGTTTATGGCGCTGGCCATCTGTTGCTTTGCATATGGAAGGTGCATACACAGGGGAGTAGTTCTTTCTAGAAACTGGTCATCCTCTACAGTCAGCAAGCCTGATGAGACGAAGCATCAGAGGAAACAGACATGGTGCTGTGGTCAGCGTTTACAAGGGAGTGGATTTAATACAGGACACATAATTTATAGGATTATTTTATGTTTTTTATAATATGCATCCAAAGAGTCAAATGCAGAAGAGAGCAGGAGATCTGCCCACGCATTAGAAACCCAAAGAATCCAGCTGAGGGCCTGGATCCCGTGGCAATGTCCTGCATGAGTCCAGTTGAAGACCTAGAGTGCGTGGCCATGTCTCATGCGAGTCTGTGTCAAGGATCTGCGCTGGGGAGGCCCGAAGGTCAGCAGTGGAGCTAGAAAGTCTGCACCAGCAGGATGAAGGGTCTGTGCCAATGGCCTGAGGGACCTGCACCGGGGCCAGGAAGTGACACTCAAGGTAAGGACCAGAGCTCCCTCAAAGAATACCACAGTCATCCTTAGCAACAGCAAGGACCTAAGATCCTCCAACTAGGAGAACAGCTAAATTTATATCAAGAAAGCCAGTGTGACAAGTTTCTCCAGGAGAATCAACAGTGCACCATCTTCCCCTCCAGTTCTCCTCTTATGCTGTGGGCAACAATCCTCAGGCAGCCTCCCACACCCACTGAATGCTGATTCAGTTCAACTGGGTGTTACAAGGCAACCATTAGTTAATCTACCACACATGGTAAACATTAACATGGTGCTGAATGGCTGTAATCCCAGCACTGCAGGAGGCTGAGGCAGGAGGATTGCAAGTTCAAGCCCAGCATGGGCAATTTAGTGATTTAGTAAGACCTTGTCTCAAAATTAAAAATTTTTAAAATTGCTGGGGATACAGCTCAGTGTAAAGGCCCTGGGTTCAATCCCCAACACTGTCACTGCAAAAGGCATGGTAAATATACCTGTTGAGGTTAATCTGATATAGACATTAATTACTAGAGGATCTCATTAATCAACTGTTAATAAAGATTACATAAAGGGTAATCACTTAATGAACAGAAAAACTTTTTTGTGTCTTTTTGAGACAGGATCTCACTATGCAGTTCAGGCTAGACTTGAGCTCATTTTGTAGCCCAGGCTGGCCTCGAACTTGCAATAATCCTCCCGCCTCAGGCTCCCAAGTGCTGGGATTACAGGCATGCGCCACCATGCCTGGCTGAACAGAAACATTTAACAAAGACCACATGGAATAGCAGCTATAAAAAAGTTACTTTCAATTAGGTTGTTCAGAATAACTATTTACTAAGAATGACAAATCCTGTGTGATGTAGTTATGACTTCCAGGGCTTTCTCTCTGGGAATCAGAGCCAATAGCAGCAGGGCAAAAGGAAATTTCTCGTGTGTTTGTGTGTTGTGGGGGGGGTACCGCTCAGACTGCTTCAAGCTCAGGAGAGTCCGAGGACACCTGAGGACGTGACCCTGCTTGTCTAGCACCCGTGCACAGTGGGTTATGTAGCCATGACTCAGCACAGGTACACACGCATGCACTGATTATTGCACTACGTAAGACCGTAAACACGAGATGACAACCTATATAAGAATTACTCAGCGACGATGCAGGGGGCTCTGTGCTCCTGCTCTCTGCTCTGCTCCATGCTGCCTAGTGTTGTTGCTGATGTCTTGTACCCATGTGTTCTTTAATCTTGGAACCTCACTCTTGAAAATCTTTAGGCCCCCTGAGTGGGACAACAGTGTTATAGTTAGTGGGACAACATGAATAAGAAAAGCGTAGCAGATGGTTTAGTATACTTCTGAGTGTCTGGAGGATGATCTACTGAAGAGGGAAGAACCCACCCCGAGTGTGGTGGCACCAACCAACAGGCTTATGGCCTGGCTGGAATACAAAAGGAGAGACGGAGGGAGTCTCCCTTCTGCTTCAGAGCAGGAGCTGTGGTCATGGCTCTCGCCTTTGGGTGTCCACCTTCGGACTCGCAGTGCAGACTCTTCAGTCTTCCAGCACAGACCCTGTGTGTTCCTAGCACAGATTTGCACGGGTCTCAGCTCCAGACCTTCATCTTTTGACTGTATCCTCCAGCTCTCCAGCATGTAGCCAGCCCTTTGCACTCTTCACACCTGGCTGCAGTGGCCGTTGTCAGGCTACCTTGAAAGTCCTTTATGTATCATACGTAAAATCTGTTCCTCTAGAGAAGCTTAACGGATACAGTTTCTTTCTTCCTTACCTCAGTCCTGATAGCTCCTTATGGGTTGACCCTCTGTCCTATGATTTCCATCAGTCTATGGAATGGTCACTTCTTTATATTCCTTAGAACCAACATCAAAATTCCTCATTCTCCTACCCAATAACCATGAAAAACTTGGATTTTAGGAAGGCAAAACCTTCCTTAGTTGTATTTCTACAGCTTTGTTAGTGTACTATTAATATTCATTTCCTCATGAAAGACCACTGACAGTGACTTATGTGGGAGTCATGCTGATTTGCAGTTAGAGGAACTGCACTGATTTGTATCTTGTTGAAAAGGTTTTTTTTAAATCTAACACTTGGTCATGAAATAAATTACATTTTCTTCTATCAGCCCTGACTTTTGCCTTTCATATTTAGGTTTAATCTTTGGGAGCCACCACTTATCTGTTTCCTTCCTCACTGCCATGCAGACGCCCTCTGTCTCTGCTGAGGTCTGCTAGTCCCACCGTGGGAGACGCTTCTGAAAGGTGAAGGTCTTTGTTAGGGGCATTATTGTGTTCTCTCCAATAAAACTCTCACCAATCAGCCTAGAGTTCTTTCTGTTCAATTCAGATGGCAATCATCAATCTGAAAAGTGCCACTCTGCTAGCAGTTCTGACGTCACCGGATAACACAAGCTAATGCTAGGTGCAAACAGTTGGCACAACTAGCGGTTGCTCACTGCTGCTGCTGGCCGCCAGTGTGCGGCCCCAGCTAATGGTGGACACTGCTGAACAACTCTACCACGTGCTGGTCTCTGCTCCTTCCAGCTGTTGCCTTCACGTGCCATCTCGTGCTGGATACTGTAGAGGTTGACTCTTCTGGGTGCTGATTTCTACTGCTGAAGACATCTTTCTCGGCTGCTAGTCTGTGGAACTCTTTGGTGTTAACAGCTCTGAGGGTTTATGTTTCTTTCATTGGAAATGGCCATTCAGGATAAAAATTCCAAGTCGATTTATGTTGGTGACTGGGCCGGGTGAGCACAAGACCTTCCCATGGCAACGGGCGTAACTTCCTTGTAACCGCCCCATGGCAATGGGCATAACTTCTTTGTAAGAAGAGTAATGGACTGACTTGTGGGAAGGCAATCTGTAAAGGCAGTGGTCCCGAACAAGTCCTTGTGTACCTTAGTAACCATTGTAACAGAAACAGAAACCTTGGAGTTGTATCTAGGGCAAGGGTCTGGCAGCCTGCCTGACAGACCTGTACTTAAGTGCTTTGCTCAATAAACGAAACTGCTGGTTACCTTCACCAGTCCTCCTGACCCCTTCTTTCTTTGGTTTATTCCCTCTCCCCTCTCCCTGTTCCCAAGGTCAGAGCTGGACTCCGGCAGATTTACAGGATTTTTGGACTCCACACTGCCTGAAAAATAAATCACAAGCAGGTTTACAGGAAGTCCTAAGAGAGCCTTTGTTTTAACAAGGCCTGTCCTGCAGCACCAGAGGGTCAGCACACAGGAGGGAGCCCTGCTAGACTAAAGCCCAAGTGGCTGCGGAGTGCTGCTGAGATAGCAGCGGCAGGCCTCCAGTGAGTGGCTAGAAGTTTGCTATGGACATCAAGTGTGCGAATAAGGGGCCCAGAGCCCCCACCTTCCTGATCTTAGCCACTCAGAGTGCCCTTTCCCTTCTTCAGAAGGGCAACAGTCATGTCTGAAGTGGTGGGAGTGTGGGAGGGCGCCACACTGCTTGCACTGCTTGCACTCGCGCTGGCACAGAGAATGATAGTTTGATGGCCATGGAGGCATCACCGGACAACCATGGAGGGCACTGAAGCAAACTGTCCCTGTCCACTGGAGCGCAAGGTGGAGCAAAGGGAAATGAGAGGGAGGTCTGGCAATTGCTGGCTAAGCCACACCCCCTGCTACAGCTGGCACTGGAAAAATGAGACAGTGAGGCGCTTCTGGTTTGTTTCAAAACTCCATGTCCATGTCCTCTTTCTGCCACTTACCCCATGAGTGACATTCAGCATGTTAATCTAATGTTCACGGTTCTTCAATAACTGAAGTTTCTAATAATAATACTGACTTAGGAGGTGGTGCTGGCAGTTAAATGAGACCATGCACACAGGCTTGGTACATTGTACATCTCAATAATGATCATGATTAATATCGCAGATAGCCCAACTTTGCTCTTTGTGGAAGATTCATGCTTTTAAGGTTATTTTTGTAAAGTATCATTCTCATTCACTATGTTTATTAGTTCAACTCTCAAAACATAACTTTATTCCTAAGTGTAGTCCTTGCATACTAACTGATGGACCAAGCATACTGACATTCTGAAGTCTTATAAATTCCTTTCTATCAGGGCCTACGGTGCACAGAGCCACATTACGACTCAAGGATCACCTCCTCCACTAAAAAATAACAAACATTATGCTTTATGGTGGAAGCTAGTACACAGACAAATATAATTCATGCTGCATTTATCACTATGGCCTTTACTACTGTGCTCATTTTTCTTCAGATTTTAAAATGAAATAAAATTAAAGTATTTCCACAGACTCTTGACAATACAGTGAACTCTGGTGCTTATGCATTTAAAGATTAAATTTTCCCTGATGATGGACTCAGATCACAGTGAGATTTAAGGATCCCAGTTACAATATTTCTGAAGGTGCAGGGAAGGACCTTATTGGAGCTCTGCTACTGAGAGGAACCACAGGGCGATCACCAAAATCATTCTGATAGTAAAATACTGCAGAATGAAGACACTGACCAATCTTTCTGAGACTGCTTAGTTCAAGACGCATAGTTCGCAGACGTAAATCAGGAGTAGGTGTGCTGTAGTGTGGATTTTAAATATCCTCCCAAGGCCCATGTGCCAGAGGCTTGATCACTGAGGTGCTTCTATTAGAGGTGGTGGAATGTTTAAAAGTTGCGGCTTAGGCCACGAGGGGTGTGACCTTGAAGAGGATTGTGGGACCCTCTCCCTTTCACTTTCTCTTCTGTCCTCTGGCTCAGGAGAAGGGGATGATTTTGCCTCCCGGGTACTCCAGCCATTATGTGCTGTCCTGGCACAGGCCCAAAGAACAGGGCTGATTGATCATGGACTGGAATCTCTAAAACTGTGAACTGAAGTAAAACATTTCATTTTGTAAGTTAATTATCACAGGTATTTTGTTACAGTAACAGAAAGTTATCACATACGCTGTCAAAGTGATGGACTGGAGCAATAGAGAGGTTTAAAGCCCCGCTCCTGATCACCAGGCAGTGTTTGTTCGGCACACCATCTGCTATCCTGCAACGTCTTATTTGAGGTTATGCCAAAAATGTAGTTTAAAATCATTTTTCCCTAACAAAGCAGCACCCTCAACATTACCCTGCTGTGGATATCTAACCACCATGGATTAGACATGAGCTGTTCTTTGGGGGATGAGATTTGTGAGATTTCCTTTGTATTAAAGTACTAACATACATTCACTGAGGATAATTTGTGAGTTACTCTTTAAGTTAGACATTTGTGGTATTTTTAGAAGATGTAGGGAACTTATAAGGTGCATTCTTCACTTCTGTTTGTTTGAAATTTTATTTTGTTCATTCTAAAAAGATAGTTTGTGTAAGCATATAATTCCAAGCTGCTAGTTATTCCAAACTGATATTTCTGGCATTTTGAAGCTACTATTTCACTGTTTTCTAGTTTTCAATGATTCTGGTGGGAAGTTCTCCATCTAGTTTTAATATAATTTGCCTTTTATCCTCCCTACATTATTTTATAAACTTCTCTGTTTCTTCACATAATATGTCTACATAAAAATTATTTTTATTCTTCTGGGTTTGGTTTTGCTTGGTTTTCTCTGGACCTGAAAATTTGAGCTTTCTTATAATTTTGGAAAAACTTCAATATTTTCCTAAATATTGCCTTTCCTCTATTCCATTGTTATCTCCTGAAACTATGAATCAAATACAGTTAAGCCTTATTATAGATCTTCATTTTATTTTTAAAATTTTATTTATTTCTGTCATTTATTCTGGGTAATTTCTTCAGTTCTAATTTGCAGTTCACACATCTTTCAATTAGGTCTAACTGCTGTTATCTATGGAACATCTCATTGCAATCATTATGATTTTTTTTTAATTTCAACAAGGGTTTTCTTTTTTGGTTATTTTTAATTTGCCTGGTCATTTCTTAAGTATCTTGGTCTCACTCATATTTTCAATACTTTGAAATATTTCCTTATGTGCATTAAATATACTTACTTTATAGTCTATGATCACATTTTTCAAATATCTATCCTCTAATGCTACAGTTTGTTGTATCTTATAACTCTTGTCATAGTGGTTTATTTCTCCTTACTCATTATTGGTTTGTAATTGGAGCTCATGTTGCCTGTAACATTCTCTGTCTGAATTTTGTGTTCTGGGTTTACCATGCCACAGTGGATAGAACTGCGTTTGTTCTGTTTGCAACTCTAGAGCTGCTTGTGCAGTGAGTCCCCCCTCTGCCTGCCCACAGTTCCTGCAAGAGACCTCTCTCCTGTACAGATGGGTGTTCTGCTTCCAGCATCCTGGAAAAGAACGTTTCTAGATGTGGCTCCTCCTTAGAGGTGGAAGCCTCAAAAGTGAGGAAACAAAGAAGGGGAAAGGGAATTAATATTTATTAAGTGATTGCTAAATGATAGGGCCCAAACTAGACGCTTTGTAATGCATCTACCTTTTATTCTGTAAAGTACCATCAACATCTCTAATCTTAGTCTCCAAGAATCCTGTGCGCCTACCACTTTCTAAATGAATCAAACAACCGGTGAAGCCAGAGGCCTCTTAGACCACATTTTTCACTTAACACACATGATTTTGTAGTAAACCCAGCACTTATTTAGCCTGTAAAGTTGTAAATCCGGGTTTCCCCAAGATCACGTGTATCTGACTATCACACGCTCTGGCAAATGTGCCAAGTGGCCAGGAAACAATGGGCCCAGGTTTGCTATAAGACACAGGCTAACTATGTTTGTGCGACAATTCCAAACATTTGGCTTCACGGCCAGACACCTTCATCCACAGTGATTAAGTACCCACCAACTTTGCTGGGAAGTGCCTTCCCACCATTTCACAGCCTTCCTGATCTCCGTTGGATCAATCCCTCTGCACACAACTCAGCAGCTTCGAATGGAGAGGCATTAAAAGAAAAGGCCAGCTGTGGTGTCTGTATTTGGTGAACAAACAGCTGGAACTGAAACAGCCTTTTGATAACATGGCTGACAATGTTCTTTACATGAGAAATGTGCTGGGGAAAAGAAAATTTGCATTTGGACAAATAGAACTGAAAATAAGGGAATCATAAAAGTCAGGGACCTTCCTCAGCTATAAGACAGGAATAAAAAACAAGAGCTTTGAAAGTTACTAATTACAAAACAGCTACGATAAACTGCAGAGTTTTAAGTAAGTCCTGCATGGCGGCCCTGAGGGCCCAGCCCCAGCCTCACTTTAGGTTGTAGGAATCAAGTATTGGTAAAGCTTATTAGGGCATCGAGCAGTCTGCACATAGAAAATCCCAGCTGCCCAGTGTGACAGCGTAAGTCAAACATGGCTATTTAAAGGTAAATTTGCTAAAATTAAATAGAGTTTAAAGTTCAGTTCCTCAGTCTCCTTGGCCACATTTTCAGTTCTCAAGGCTCACTGTGGCCAGCAGGTGCTACTGAATGGTACAGATATAGGGCTTTTCTGTCATTGTGAAAATCTTTACACAGCGTAATATTAGGTGTTCATGAACTAGCTGTTGGATGAAGAAACAAATGCATGCCCAACATTCAGAAGAGTAGAAAGGCGCTGGTTTATGAAGAGTTGGGTCAGTCCTCTTAAAACTTACTCTTCATGCCAGGCATGGTGGCGCATGTCTATAATTCCAACACTCAAGGAGGCTGAGGCAAGAATATTGCTACAAGTTTGAGACCAGCCTGGAGTACATAGTGAGTTCAAGGCCAGCCTGAACTACATACCAACTACTACCCTGTTGAAAGAAGAAAAAGCAAGCAAGCAAGTAAGCTTACTCTTTGTGATAGTTAACTTGAGGGAGAAACACCCCACTACATTGGACCAGCATAGTTCTGAGTGTGGCTGAGAGAATTTACCAAAGACGGAAGACCCACCCTCGTGCTGCTTGTCCACTGAGTGTATACCATGAGGAAATGAAGAAGGAAACCGTGCCTCTGTTTCCTCGGAGGAGCTCCATCCTCCACCTCCACCTCGGATCATCTCCTGGTTTTCACCGCAGACCCTTCAGCCTCCCGATCAGACTTGCCCAGGACACTACAGTGAGCCCCAGGCCTGCGCCTGGATCCCTGGGATCTCCAGCTCACAGACAGCTCTCTGCACTCTTCCACACCTGACTCTGTGGGTGGCCGCTGTAAGCCTATCGTGTAAATCCATCTATACGCACACGTCTTGCATTACATGTTTCTCTAGTGAGCACTGACTGATACACTCATTTGAAAAAAAATATAAAAACAGCAGCAAATTGATGGAATGACATTTTTAGACATATCATGTCACAATTCCACTAGACACTGCTTGGGATTTCTGTGATGAATTCTTCCCCTGGAATGCTCAAGAGGACCTGCACGGGTGGGTGCTTTCTTTTTTTTTTTTTTTTAATTTTAAAAAAATAAAAGTACAAAAACATACGAACAAACAGACACCAATTAGCATAAAAAATAGTACAGTCACAACTAATCTACAGACAAGGTGACATGGTCTCAACAGTGGTTATTGCTTTATCCATTGATATCTTCGAAGTGTAAATATATGAACCCATATACAGACATGCAAATTTAGTCA
>PVLD010005019.1:0-82128 GCA_004027595.1 Dinomys branickii | reverse complement strand
TGGGTGCTTTCTTGAGCTCACTGAAGGGCTGTATTTCACAGCAGCGTCAGCAAGGTGTAGAAAAACCGGTCTCCCATCAGAAGGGAGGAGTTAAGAGCAACAGCAGCTTGTCCACCAAAATCAGGCAGGAAATTTAGGGATCGTCTTGAAATTCCACAGACTATAGAACTGGGTTCAAGCCAGTTTTGCTTCTAATTAAAGTACCCTGGTTGAGTTCTAAGCTGGACTCCAGTATCATGGGTTAGCACGTTACAGTGAGCTAAATATGCTTCTTACACCTTCAGATGATTATAAAAGAAGTCAAAGGAAATCTTCACAAGACATGAAATCTATGCGTAATTCAAATCTCAATGTTCTTAAAAGTTTTGTTGAAACAGTCACCTTCTTTGTCTATGTTTTGTCTATTGTATAAGTGGAATAGGTATGGGAGACCACATGGCCTGAACGGCTGAAAATATTTACACTCAGGTCCTTCACAGAACAATTTGCCAACATCTACTCTACCATCACTAGTGAAAGAGGGGACTTGCACAGCAGATGTAAAACACGAGAATAGGAATGGATTGCACAAAGGCACTGCTGTGCCATGAAGTCAAAATAAAAGAGGAGGTTGTTGAAACTGAAAGATGATGAGAGAGGGGAGTGACAGTTACAGGAAAACGCTTCTACATCAGATGTTAACTGTTCAGTTTTTTTTATTAATGACAGCATGACATTGGACAAATAAAAAATGTGTGTACTAAAATAATCATCTAACCTTTCTGATAATCAGTTCATGATCACTATCACATGTTCTACACATTTCACAGGATTATTTTGAAGTTCAAATGCAAAGATACGTACGTAGGCCGTATGCATGGGCGCCATATATGTATGCATGGCATACAAGTATGAGATAGTTCTTACTGATAGTAAACAAGAGTAAGGGGTCAAGTACATATCAGAGATAAGGTAATGAAAGCAATCGGACAAGGGAGTGAGAAGACTGTTCCAGAAAAGCTACCAAGAAGATCACTGAGTCGCAGCCAGGGCCAGGTGCTTCTGCAGTAGGGAAGAGCCAAGCATTCAAGCATTCAAATAGCCAATCTCAGCTACTGCTCACTGGCTGCCCCACCCTCCAGCCTGGGGACAGGCAATGCTGGCTGTTGGACAGCAGGCATATGTCCATCTTTGGTACGGAATACTCCACTACTGGATGTTGACAGTCATTTAGTCAGTGAGTGCCTGCTTAGCACCTTCCATAGGCAGACTCCATGCTTAAGGCAATGGGAGGGAAGGATGGAGAGTCAAAACTATTCTCCATCATATACAATCTTCTTCAAAACTAAGAAATATATTGGATTGTTGGGATAACCAAGTGGCAAATGAGAAATTCTGGAGGCAAGTCATAGAAGCATTCAGAAAAGAAAGAACTAAAAAAATCAGCAGAAGTGGCCAGGAAAGGGCCTCACAAAGAAGAAACAACTTGGATGGGAGCTTGAAGACTGGGGGATGCCAGCAGGCAAGAAGGCATCCTGGGTGAGGACCCCCGGTGGGGTGGGAGACAGGCACACTCTAGAAGAGATTAGCCTGGCACGGGTACACTGAGGAGAAGCTGGACTTGCTGAGGGAGAGGCAAGGGGTGGGGTTTGGGAAAGTTTTTGCAAGCTAGAATGAAAGAGTTGTCTACCCAGCAATGAGGAAACTCAATGTGTTTATGTAAAGAGGAGGGATAGGAAATGGCCACTCATCAAGGCAATAGCATATGGCAGAGCTGTGTACACAAAAAGGTAAAGAGATAGCTCCTGATATTCTGGTAAGAGAGTGTTGAACAGCAAGAACTAGAGTATGCACGACAGGAAAGGAATAGTTCTAATACACGCATCATAGAGAGCTCCTAAGGATAAAATACAGCCAGAGTCTAAGAACAGACAGGAACCACGTGCAACAAGCACATCACGATGCACACAGCCGTGGCTTTATTTACACAAGAAACCGTGAGCCTCTCTAAAAGGATAAGGCACGTAGGGGCTGGGATAGACTACTGCTCCCCAGCACTGTGTCTTAAACAACTGGAGAAGCACAGGTGTCCTTCACTTTCCTAGCAGAAAGGAGTAGAAGTAAAGTGGCTTGAGATGGGAGAGATTTAGAGGATGCTTATAAGGTCGTTACTATGATCTGAGTGTCTGTCAGCCCAAACATTCCAAGATGATATTACATAAGATGAGGACATTTGAGGGGGGATTACAGCCTTTATTAAAGACGCCCCACAAAGCTACCCTACTTTCCCTGTGTGGGGATGCACCAAGATGATACCATCTATAAGCCAGGACACAGGTCCTACCCACAAACCAAAGCTGGGTGGAGGATATAGCTTAGCAGCACAAGCGCCTGCCTGGCAAGTGCAAGGTCCCAAGTTCAGTCCTTGGTACGAGAAAAAGTTAGGCTAGGAACATAGCTCAGTAGCACAAGCACCTGCTTGGCAAGTGCAAGGTCCTGAGTTCAATTCTCAGTACCCCCCCCCCAAAAAAGTATAAAAGTTGAGAGAAACCAAAGCTGCTGGTGTCTTGTGATCTTGGACTTCCCAGCCTCCAAAACTTATAAATAATTTCTGCCATGCATAAACCACCCCGCCTGAGGTACTTTGTTACAGTACATGGACTGAGGTCGCCATCATTGCTAAAGCGGGGAGAATGGCTAGTGGCCTCCTCAGTGGAGCTTGACACAAGCTTGCTAGTTTCTCTCAAGAGTGAGCCCAACACAGTATCTTTACTGTTGGGGAACCTGCTGAAAATACAACATAGTCACTCTTTTAAAATTATTTTCATCTTCTTTGGTGACCTACAGAGGCATTTCTTCTTTTCAGTGTGGCAATCAGAAAAAATATAATGGCTTCAACACAGACCTCAGGGACTGCTAGGGGGCCACATCCCTCTGACATTTGCAGAAGACTATCATAAAGGACACTTCATGAGAGCTCATGACCACCCGTCCATGGAGATGACACAAGGAAACCAAGAGCTGCCATTTCAGAAATGTCACTAAAATGGCTAATAGCAGATGTTATTGATCTTATACTGTCCCTGAAAACCAAGATATTTTTCACAGGTTAATGACCAATCTTAGAAATTTTGGCTCCAGCAATAAAACATTTTTTTTATAAGTTAAGAATAACGTTGTTTGCTGTTAGTACTGGGCATAGGATTTTTAGGAATTATCAAGGCCCAGTGATTATGAAGAAAAGACGATGTTACAGCCACATCATTAAGCTCTGGTGAGGGTAAGTCAGACCCAGAGCCAGCGTCCCACAGGCTCCTGCTAACACCGACCCTAAGTGCCCTTGGTGCTCCATGAGAGTAACATGGCTGCAGAGCAAGCAGCAGGAATGAAGCTGTCCCACGATTAAGGCTCCTGAGGCTCCGACCTCCGTACCAGACAGACTTCACACGATCGCAGTGACAACCGTTTCACGGAAGAATAGTTAACAAAAACCCAACTACTATTTCTGTATGAACAGAGTTTGCTGTTTCCACATAAAAGTACATTTAATGTGGATGGTGAGAAAACACCGACTTCACAGGTTTGTATTTCTTTTCCTCCTCGCCCCCATCCCCTTCTCCTTGTGGCTGGAGGTGGAACCCAGAGCCTCGCACACGGCACTGCGCAGCTACAGCCCCAGTCCCCACAGTTCTGTATTTAAGACAAAGGCTGAAGCATCTAACCCTTTGCTAATGAATAAACCAGTAACGGGTAAGTGGAACAGGTAGATGTTGACAGTGTGGAAACTGAAGCATGTTTCTAGACCACTTTCCATTGGGCAGTTATGCAGTGGTACCTCAGTCCACATACTTAATCAGTTCCAGCACTCTGGGAAAGAAAGCCACGCTCACGTCTGTGTGGTGGTGTTCATCAGCCAGTGCAGTCCAGAAGCAAAAAAAAATTCCACAAATTGTTCCCCAAGAAAAGCATTTATGAGTCACTGTAATACTAGGTGAACTAAATTCTATGAATATCACTATTGCATGATTTTTTTATTCTATGAATATCACTATCTCATGATAGTTTTTCTAAAATGATTAGACCTGAGAATAAAATGTAACTAGCTTATCAGAAAAAGTAAATGTTAAAACTTTTCCATTAAATACAAAACTTATGGGTTAAAATTTTTTCGTTATATTGAGGCATTTGAGAATGTTTAGATCATTAGAAATAGATTATAAAAATTCTGAAACACATTTCCAAAAGTAAAGATAAAGCAGAGAAAAGACAAGTTGCTAGCTGGAAAAAATTATGTGCCATTCATATGAGAATAAGATACATTTAAATGTCCAGGTAGTTAAGATTATTTTTTAAATCGTGAAGATCAGGTCAGTTGCTGCAGTGAATAATAACACACTGTGAGTATTTATTCTGGTACTTTCCCCATCACCATAAACGCACAAATGGCACGATGTGAAGGTAAGGGGACACATGTGCCCGTCTGCTGGGTGCGGTGTCCTGAGCCTTTATTAGAGAGTAACGCATGAAACATGGTCTTGCTAACCAACTGCACATATTTGGAGTCAGGATGTGGTTGAGGGAAAACACCCTCAAAGGAACAGGAGGATTTATTTTGAGCAATCATTATTCTTGATTATTAAATATCTCTATTTATTGGTACACATTTGTGACATACGGTAATTACATTCATCGTAAGGAATTGGTCCATACATGTCTCACTTTCACCTTTTTTACTTCTGCTTCTCCCCTAGCTACAGCTCAGGGTCTCCTTTCTTCTCTTCTTAAACTCGAACTGCTCCAAGGAAAATGTTTATTTTAAAGCAGGGACTCGGGGGAATAAAAGTAAATATAGCAAAATTCACATTTATCCTACAAGTTGGGTTTAAACTCAAAAGGGCAAGAAAGTCAGAATGGAGTGGCCGGGGTCCTGGGCACGGAAACTGAGAGTCTGCGCCTGCCAGCGCCTCTCCGCCCTACTCAGCCGCTGGCTGGGAAACGAGCGGCCTGCTTTCCCAGGCAGCCACAGCCAGGGTGCCACATGCAGGCTGTGGCCGCCCAGGCCTCCAGAAGACGCTTTCTCAGTAGAGTGGTACCCTGGGACTCAGCATTAACGCAATCTAGGGAGTATAATGAGGACTAACCGGTGTTTGGGCTGGAAAAGGTGGCAAGTTACGAGGCAATCAATACCGACAAGTTCCGCCTTGTGGATTAAGTATTAAGCCAACAGCCAGGATGGGGACACAGCTGTCATGTCGAATGCGTTGAGCACCAAATCCAGGAGTTTGCAGGCAGTCGAGCATCAAGGTGTGACTGCACACCCTGAGCTCATCTGATTCATTTAGAAACAAACACAACTCACACATAGATACACACAGACTGTGACAATCAGATTGCTAGTTCATAATTTGAAACCAGAGAAACTACTACCAGGGAATTCAAATATTTGCCTTTTGCTGGGCAGCACATTCCTTGGGCAGTCTACCTGGATTATGTTCCTGTGTCCTCTTCCACAAGGCTGGCAGGACGCATCTGCCACCAGCCAGCCTGTGACCCTGCATGCTACAACCAACCTGCAAGTTCACAGCGATCAGACATTTGCAACAGCTATGAAACAAAAGAAAGAGGAATATATGGCAGAGACCATATGTGGCCCACAAACTTAAAATATGTGCTACCTGGTCCTTCACAGAGAATGCATCACAAGCCCCAAACTGACAGCAAATTATCTGAGGGAAGACGTGCTGTTTTACCCAGAACAATGTTTACAAAGTGCATATCACAACTCAGTGGAAGGCTGTGACATGAACTTACTGTATCAAAGTCAAGACGTTACCAGTGGAGTTGTATTCTCCAAAGTGGGTATTTCAAAATCTTAACCCCTAGTCCCTTAACATGGAGCTGTATTTAGAGGTAGAACTTTCCTGTTGTGATCTCCCAGTCTCCAGCATGAATGAAACCCTGCCCTTCACAAGGCCTCCTGTGTCTTGCTTTGCTCTATAGGGTTTCTGATCAAGTCCAAAATGTATCCAATGGCTAGTGTCACTCAGTAATGGAATGTCATGAGCCTCTGTTCTTTTCCTCTGACCAGCATGACTTCTGCCATCTGAATCAGCCCACCCTCATATCCCTTTGGGGAATTTACCCCTTCTTTTTCCATGTGGCTGTTGTAGGCTACTCTGTAGAGTGGGCAAGTGACTTGGGCTGGCTAAATTCTTCCCGAATATCCGACCTATTTGTCTTGCCACCAGTTTAGACTGGGAAGCTTCGCTTGAGGTGTGGGAAGCCCAAAGAGGAGACTCAGAGTTGTGGACTGGATTAGACGCCGTTATTCTCAGTCATGCGCCATTACAGTCCTCAAGGCCCTAGCCCGCCAGCTCTTGTGCAGTCCAGCTATATGTAGGGTCTGCACAGTAGGGCTACGCGCCAGGAATAACCCTGACTGCGCAAGTTATTTACACCGGGGCACTGGGAGCTTCACCTGCAGTGGAGTTCTGGGGACCTGGACTTAATTTCCCCCGAAGTCACCCCTGAGCCTGAACCATAGTGCAGCCATCCTAGGCTTTAATTTTCCCTAACAATGTGGTCCTTTGTCCTAAGGACTGTGAGAACCTAGAGCTTTTTCCTTCAGCATGGGAGACCTCCAAGCAGAATGCTCAAGAGAAAAAGCCCTGAAAACATAGCCATGGCCCCAAGACGCAGCCCTGCCCAGTGTAATGTAGTTCTCGAATCATTATTCAGAATTATCCCTGCTGGAATTTAACCAAAGAGGTTCATTCCACTTGCGTCACCTCTCAGGGCATCCCTGGACTACAGTGGATGCTGACTGCTGAGTACCTGAGCCAATGGGTGGTGGTGCTCGGGGCTGGGGCGGAGGCTCTGGCCAAGCTGCTGGGCAAAGAAGCCAGAAGTGGGACTGAGTACCAGGTCAGTGCCATGATACACAAGCGGCCAAACCAGGACCGATGACAGCAGGCCAAGGGGTTAAAGGCATGAAGACCATGCGAGAAAGGCTCCACGTGGGCTAAACCAGTTAGCAGGCAGTTAAAAAAAACCTTTCTGATTTTATGACACTTTGATTACAGGAGGAAATTATGGCACATAGTGAATGAGTAAAAATAAGTACAGCAGTTACTTTTGCATTTTTATTTGTAATCACTTAAGAAAGCAAGGAACACAACCAATGCGGAAACAAAGGGTATCTTTCAACCACGACGGGGGACTTACTCTAGGAAGGCAAAAGGTCAGATCCAGACCCCCAAGTGTCTATGAGGGTTTGTTCCCTACCTACTGGGAGGCCTTCCTGGGGAGATCTGATTCCTAGAAACACATATTTTTTCAAGGTATTTAAAAATAAGTATCTGTGATTTTAAAAACAGCTTTCTGTAGCCCAGGGAGTATGCTAAATTAAGAAAGTATTTAATTAAGAATGTGGCGCACACCTGTAATCACAGCACTCTGGGAGGCTAGGGCAGGAAGATCCTAAGTTGAAGACCAGCTTGGGCAACCTGGTGAGACCCCATCTCAAAATAAGACATTTTAAAAAGGGCTGGAGATGGAGCAACATGACAAAGTCCGCCCCTTTTCACACGCGCTGAAGATTTACACCTAGGAGGGCAACGTGGAGAACAGCCCTTTGACAGTCAGATTCCCACACACTGGTGTGATCAACTCATCGAGAAGCTACTGGTTAGAGAAGACAGTGGGCAGGTTTAACCCTATATGCCTGATGTGAATAAGCGAGCTCAAACCTTAAAGTGCTTTTAACAGCACAGTTGTAACAGAGACTCACTCTTCTATCACCGATTTCTAATTTTCTTCTCTACTTTCTTTAAAGCTTTTCAGAATTGGGCTTCTTTGATCTTTTTTTTTTTCAGTTTCTACGTTCTCATTTCTGGGCTCCTCATTCTCAGCTGGCTTTCGCAAGACTTCACTGAAGCGCCTGCCTTTCTGACAGGTCGTGGGCTCTCGGGAGCACCCTTCCCAGCACAGTGGCTACTAGAATCCCACTGGCCGCCGCTTGCGTTCTTTCCTTGGTGATTCCCTGCAGACGTGACCGTCCTGTTCCACTTGGTTTCACTATCACCCCATCTCAGCACTTTGCGTGTTTTGGCAGATAAATGGTTACAGACTTCAGCCAAAACTTCAGAAAGTCAAATCCAAAGATGTGTGTCTGTGTGTTTCACCTGAATTTTCTCTTAATCTTCTCCCTTGGCTTTTCTTATCATCATTTCTACCGGTTTCCTCTTTTCAAAGGTGAGCCCTCCTTTTCCGTGCTCCAGGACTTCCTGAACCATCTCCCCACAGCCCAGCTCCCACCTGCCCCTGGAACAAACTCAGGAGTCCAAGCACAGCCTCATTCTCCCCCCACCCCCATTTTGGTCAACTGTATCCATCCACCAAGCTGGAAAATCTCCATGGCAATGGGCTTATTTCAAGCCCGTTGCCATGACTTAACCTTCTACCTGGCCTACCCGCCCCTATTCTTCCCTCCGCCATCTTCCTGCACACTGCTCTTCCCTGTCAAACACTGTGGTTGCCTGAAGTGCAAACAGCACCGTCAGATGCTCTTTTGCAATCTTTTCAACGTCTACTGCAGTGGTTCTCACACACGAAACGTGATGCTGAGTCACCTGAGATTTTTAACTGGCATGTTGTCTAACAAGTTCCACACCATGTATTGGTCCTTGCCCCACACTCTGAGCAGCAAGGAAGGGTTTATGGATGAACGTGCACATCTCACAGCAGGGACAGCCTGGCCCCTTACTGTCAAGTCCATTGCCCAGAATACACAGCTTGTACCTCGATCATTCAAACTTCTCTTCCACCTCAGTCCCTTGTCCATGCTACTGCCACTGATGGGTATTCTCTCTGCCCAACCTCCTTCCCCAGGCAGCACTTTTGTATTGACTGACAGATAATCCATGCATTTACTCAGTCATGATTTTAGCTTTAAAACGCCTCTTCTAGTAACTTCCCTTTCAGGCTCTCCAAGACAGAAGCAGGCCAAGTGACCTTTCTTTAGTCTTGGTAGCACTTTTCTTGCTGGACTTCTTTCAGTTAAGTCGTCTAAGGTACAGCATACAGAGCTGCTCATAGATACTTCCCCCTCTGTTAGGGCTCAGATCTAGAATGTCCTCTAAAGCCCCGCGTCCAGCGGTGGGTTCTGGAAGGTGACTGGACCATGAGGTGCTGTGCTCATCACCGGATTCATCCACTCCAGGCTCAGCAGCTGCGGAGCTGCCCAGCGGGGCCCGTCAGAGCCCGTCCCTGAGGACGCAGCCCCCTCCCAGCTCCTCCCTATCTGTTCCGCAGCCTCCGCGATGTGAGCAGCTGTGCTCATCCGGGTCCTCCCACCATTCCTTCCTCCCTTGGAGTCAGCCGACTGACCCTGTACCTTCATAGCAGGCGTGAGTACACCTGAGTATTGTGTCTCGGTGACGAGGACAGTGACTTAGACATCCACCTTTCCACCGCAGCCTGTCTGTGCCCTCCCCAGGGGAACTCGCATTTCTTGCAGGACAAAGGACAAAGACTAGGACAAAGACTGGACAAAGACTGGCACAGAAGGAGTTTGCAGGTATTTGCTCACTTCATGCTTTCTTTATCAAAATCTTTATCAGCTTTCAGGGTCTGAACCTGCCAGGAGACGCACACCACTCAGTGGCCCTGGAGGATTCCAGTCACAGTTCCCTTCTGTCAGCAGATATTTTAAGGCACAGCCATGGATTAGTTCATATTCAAAAGATAAAAATCAAATAAGATTTCCATAACAGCAGAGGCATAGGTGTTTTACAAGCTTATTAATGTGAAATGTCTCAATAATATCACATTTATTTCACATTTCTTAACAATTCACCTTTGGGTCTTTACCATAGTGATCTTTCTTTTCCTTAATGAAAATCTCACTAAAATTTTCATGAGGCTGGTGGTGAGAGAAAAACTATATGAAGGGCCTCATGAAAAATATATTACACGTATTTCTCTAGTAACCCTTTTAATCTTTCACTGGATCATCATCTGCTTTTCTTCATTCTAGCTTTATAGCACCTTTTTATGATTAGAAGTGGCTAACAAAAACATAGATTAAAATACCTGGCTGTTTGAACAGGATCAAGCACAGTTTCCCTACACCATGAACCCTGGGAAGCAATGCTTGTATGAGATCACCCTCCTTTATTGATCAGGCCTGAACAGATATGAAGGTGAGAATGATCTCTTTTAACATGGTGAAGCCCTGGAGACAGCCTCACCTCTGGTCACTTTCATCAGCCCAACTTCACATCTTATTAATCACGGAAACAGTGGAGATATTTTGTAAATTTCTTGGCTTTTGTGTATGTCACTTGCGCTGCTCAAAACTCTCTCTTACTCACCTGGCTAAGTATCCCTGGTATGTCAGCCCTGGGTCAAATATCTCAGACACCTGACCTGTCTCAGCTGACCCGGCCTCTTACTGAGTTACCTGTAAATACAGCCCTGTCCTGCCACAACATCGTGACTGGCATGGTCTCCAACCTCACTTTGTCAGAAGCAGGGCCTGGTTGACAGTGTTGGCGCAAATGATGTGTGTGCAAGCAGAAAAATGTCCTCCTCCTCTGACACCTGCCCAAGTCCCATCCCCTGGCACCTGTGAATCCAGCGCTTCACACTGGCAAAGGCGACTTCACAGGTGGAACCATGCGGTGGGACTGATCCAGGACCACATGAATAGGCCCAACTTTAACAGGGCGACTTAAGAGGGAAGCGGAGAGTCCGAGTCACGGGACCTGTGAGGTGGAAGCGCAGGGGCGGGCGGCCTGAGCCCTGGCCGAGCCCCGCAGGCGGCCTGGGAGCTGAACAGGTCCCGTCTGGGGAGCCTCTCCCAGCGCCAACAGAAAGGAGAATGCTGGCTAGCCCCTCCTGTTCAGCTGCAACACTGCCCTGGACGTCAGACACCCTGGGGGACTTTACAAAGGGTCTGAGGTTGAAACCACTGAAGTTGGGTAACTCGCTAAGCACCAACAGGGAACTAATATGGGGCTCACGGGATGTCCGTGTGGAGGACGCACAGAAGAGCACCCCTGTGCCCTCTTCTCATCCCTCTGATTATGTTCTCTTCTGCCCTGAGCTGTGAGGGAAGACAGGTGAACGCCTGGGACCCTCTGCACCCAGGCACCCCACTCCAGCAGTGCGCCCAGTCACCACAACCCTACCAAACATCACGTCACGTTCAGCTAAACATTTCCTATTAGCACCTGGTGCAAGTTCCTGGGGTTGGTGCTGTGGAAAGTCTTATTTGGTCTGTGATTTACTTGGAAAGTCTCTACAACTCCTTGAGAACTAGCAGGGCCATAGGTAGAATTGCCATGGTGCCTCTGGTTATGGGCTGCACGTTCCCAAGAGCACAGGCCACAGAGTGATGCTCCTGTCCATTTCCAACCCAACAGTAAACGTCGGATACTGCACACAACTTTGTGGAGGGCAGAGTGCACGTTTGCACAGCTATCCCCACACAGGCAGCCCCTGGACAGCTAAAGCGCTCACCCGGCACTTGTGCTCAGCCCACAGACCTCTAGGTGTCGCCACCACCCAGGTCCTGTCACCAAAGGGTATTGGGCCCAGTAAATCTGGGCCAAGCAGTCTCAATTTTTTCAAATTATTAGTACCTAGCGTGTGTGTGTGTGTGTGTGTGTGTGTGTGTGTGTGTGTGTGTGTCTATAAATCACACATAGTCATTTTTCTGTTTTATCCTGCCTCCAGTTTTCGTGTAAAATTCAAACTAAGAAAAAATGATGTGTGTTTACATATATTTGAGTTTTATTCTTTTGTTGTATTTTCACATTAGCACTAGGACATTCTAGGTTTTTTATTTCTTTAACTATAAAAGCATTCAATAAAAGTGCACCCCGGGCTGGGAGTGTAGTTGAGTGGCAGAGGACTTGCTTAGGTTGTGTGAGGCACTGGGCTCAGTCTCTAGTAATACACACACACATGCGCGTGCACACACACATGAACACGGACACACATGCATGAGAAAAAGAAAACACATTCACCTAGTTTCATAGGCATACAAAAATTGTCTTTCCTATGCAACTTTTGTTTCCCTATACAATCATTGTTTTGCTTTTTACGAGGCTTGTTTGCATTTTGGGGAGCAACTATTAAGTTATTTTGCTTTCAAAGCCAGTAGGTAGCAGCAAGCATTAAGGGCATGTCCCCATTCGGCTGGGGGGATCTCCTCTCCACCCCGAAAGAATTACAGGGTAGAGTCAAAAGGATAGGGAAGCTAAGTATTCAGTGGGAGAAAGTGGAAAGCAGCCTTCACTGTAAAGCTAAAGGGAAGGCAAACAGCTCCCAGGCAAACCCACCCGAGGCTCCTGACCAAGGACTTTTATACATCACAACAAGCCAAGCAGAGATGAACCTGTGAGGTCACCACCTGAAAGTCTGACACAGAAGTGGACGGACAGGAGCTCTGCATGTGCAGCTGTGAGCTCTTGCCGGCACTGTTAACTGTGAACAGCCTAGTGAGGACCTTGTTCCCTGAGCCACCAAGGCAGCGGTGACGGCATGTCCTTCACTGAACCCATCCAACTTCCCCTGGGTCTCTCCAGGACCCGGCTGCCTGTCCCATGGGTGGACCTCCCCTTGCCAGAACACTTCCCACACTCCCCTCCCTCGTGGGCCAGCATCACTCTGAGAAATCTCACTTCCCACAGGGTGCTGCTCGCCCCAACATTTTCTAATATGTATTGTGTCTGATAGAAGCCGATTGGATTACTGTTGGGTACCCCTTGTTATCTCCCTGCTTCAGGCAGGTGCATCCAAGTTCTGGAAAGACTACAGTTTCCCTAGTTTGTCCCCAACCCTGATCCTCTCTCATTCTGAAAGCTGTGACTTACACATACACGACATTTTGAAATAGGAATGTTGGATGAAAGAATTGTAAAGGGTTTACAGGAAGGGTGAAACCTGCCTTCCAGCACTACTCTTTTCTGATTTTATGAACAGCTTTTCTCCCCATCGCCAAATTCAGAAGATTGGTCTTGACTTTAAAATATGTGATATATTTCTGTAAAAACCAGCAGCTCAGCTTCCCTCTGTGGTGGAATTGACCCCCGTACTGCTGTATCCTCACTTGTGCAAGGCACCGCTCACCACTCCTGAGATCCCTGCCACGCTTCCCTAAGCGACTTCCTGGCACTGGCTTTGTAATCGCTGTGCTGTGTAAATGATTGTTGCTCTGGTCACATTTCACTGTGTAGGCTAAGATCTCCACTGAGTAACTGTAAAGACTAGTTTATTTAAAGATATTCCTTGCCTCTTTCTTAAGCGGAGATTTAGTACAAAACTTGACACAAATATCCACTGAGATATGTGCATATGAATATATGTACACATATATACATATTCAGAATTATTTTTCTAAATCTTGTATTTTCCAACAGCTTTGAACATCACCAAAGCTATTGTTAGGCCAAGGACTTTGAGTATAAGCAAGGTTATTATAGGACAAGAGAACATGCTGTTTTTATCACCCACCCACTCGCATTGCCCAGGAAAAACGCAGAGCAGCAGTTAGCTCGTATGAAGAACTGTATCTGGAACTATAAAGCTGTTATATTTATGCAGTCTCCTAAAAGCAACTCATATGGACTTGACCATAGAGCTAAAATTAGTAAGGAGCCAGGATTTTCTCTTAGAGAAGCAATGGTTCTAGGGACTGAACTGACTATACTAAGGTTAAAAACTGACTATACTAAGGTTTTATTTCATGGAAATAAAACAGTATCAGTTGAATTAGAAAGACTGGGTATCAGGTTTTGGTTTGCTTTTACTCTAAACCAGCAGTAACCCTCCCATGGAGCTCCCGGGGAGATGAGCCTGTTTAAGCAGGAACTGCAGACCTCTGTGAAAGCCCAATCACAGAGCCTCAGAGTTCAGAGGGTCCAGAGCTGCCTAGCAGCTTGGTGTGGTTCAGCAGCACACCATCTTCACCACAGGAAGACGCGCTGACATCCACACGGCCCCAGTGCTCTGTAGGTGACGGCCTCCCTGAGGTTTCCATCATATTCACAGCCAAGTCCAGAATGGAAGTGGTCTCTGCACAGCTACCTGCCACTCCTGACTGGCGGACACGCCTTGACACACAGACCCTCCAAAACACCGATGACAAAACCAGGACAGACACTTTGGGGTTCATGCACGAAGCTAATGCAAGACTGGCGATGAATGGCATGCCCTGGACCAACCCCACTGCTTTCAAAGCCAAGTTATTTTATTCTTTAACTTGAGGCTTTTTAAAATTTAGTGAAAGGTATATGGCAGGCTTCTTCATGAGCATCCCTGGACTAAGGGTCTAGAGATGCAGGCTGAACAAAGATGGGTGTAATTAGGCTCACAGCAGCACACCTATGAGCACAGGAAGTCTCTGCTTTGTTGTCTGTAACAGGTGTGATCTCTAGGGTGACAGAACAGGATAGGCCAGATGTTAGAGAATTCTTTTCAACTTTCCTTTTTAAAAAAATTTATGTGGTACAGTATGGCCTTGAGCTCACTATGTAGCCCAGACTGGTCTCGTACTCACAATGATCCTCCTGCCTCAGCCTTCCGAGTGCTGGGATTACAGGTGTGGGCCACCACGCCTGGTTCTTCAATTTTCCATTTGTCATAGTAGTACACTAAAAACAGAAAGAGCCAGTGTCTCCATCCTTTACGAAACAATTGGGATCTTTGTGAGACAGAAGCTCCTGACCCTCATTTCTCCCTGCGCCTACTGGAGGGCGTATGCAACGTGGCCAACAGCTGTCCCTCCTCTCCTTAATTTACTTTGCTCCCCTTTGCCCCCCAGTGGACCAGGTCTGCCTCGGTGGCCTCCCAACCCTCACGTCAGAGGACACTGCTGCCTTTTTGCAGAAGGGAGAAGGAAGTGTGGAGCAGCTAAGATCAGGGAGGGAGAGCTCGGGCCCTTTATTTGCATGCCCAACACTGATAGCAAACTTTCAGCCCAGCCCCTCACAGGAACTGACCTACAGGTGCTATGTAAACAGCACACCCTAGTCATAGCTTGGCTTTCAGACTAGGAGGGATTCTTCCTAGGTACTGACACTCTGTGCTGTCCCACAGGCTCTGTTAAAGACTTGCTTGGGTGTTCCTGTAAGCCTGCTGGCGGTGTGGGCAGCAGGAGGCCCAGGAGTCCTGTAAACCTGCTTCAGACTTTTATCCCAAATAGTGTAGACAGATGGCCATTTCCAAAGAAAGAGCAATAAAGGCAGCTGGTAACATCAAAGAGCTTCAGAGACCAGTACTCAGTCGTCACAAGCACAGCAGAGGCCAGCCCTGGGCAGTGGTAGCTGGCAGCCGCAGTGACCGCACAGCTGGCTCTGTGAACTACTGGCATCCAGCATTACCCAACAGTTGTCAACTGGTGACATCAGGACTGCTAGCGGGGTTGAATTTTTGCCAATGCACGATTTCTATCTGAACTGACCAAAAGAACACCTAAACTGACTGGCAACATTTGTGTTCATTGTTCTAGCATTACAGAGATTATACCGCTAGGCTAAGACCAATGTTTAAAAAATAGCCTGGTGCACATTACTCCAATTATGTGATTACATGAGAAGTCAGTTTTATAAATCTTAAGTATACACTTCAGCACCATGCTTGTTCCTTGAAATTTCAACACCTTCATAAACTATAGAATTACAAAATAAAGATGATTACAAACCTGTGTTACATTCTGAACTTTGCATTTTCCTGTAACATTTGTGACAAGCTTAGTTAATAACTGATTCACTAGTTCCCACAGTAAGGTTCTAGATAACTGACAGCTAGGCATCAATATTGCCTGTAATGGAAAATTTCCCCTAAGTCACTTACACTTTACGAAATGCTGGAAGTCCTTTTGTTCTCAGTAAACACAGCTAACTCTAGAATAGAAATCTTTCTGAGAACAGCTTCACAGAATCCTTATGAGGCATGTGCTACTCACCGCTCCTTAGTTCCAAACTGGCTCTTTAGTAACCACTCTGGAATAAAGGACAGAACACCTTAGGCCTTGCCTCTGCACTGTGAACATGGCACTGAGCTTCCTCAGCAGTGTTGGAGAGACACTCAAGGACAGCAGGGGGCTCTCCTGCCATGGCTGGCTGCGTCACCTCGGTGACCGGGTGTGACCGGGTGTGGGCAGCTCTGCTTCAGCTCAAATCCCTGAACATATGGTGCTCCAGGGACCCTGCACTTCAGTGCAGCCAGGTGATAACCTCTCCCTCTGACGTAAACACAGTGCCCTCCAGGCCTCCTGTCCACACCTGCCACCCAGCATACACACTGGGCCACGGGCTGGTGCTCACCTGGCCCTGCCTTGTGCTGGGCCTCATGTTTGCTCAGCTGACTTCGTGCCATCCAAGGATTACAACCACACCTTCTCCAAGAAGGGCTGAGACCAGCTTTCCTCAAGCCTGGTCTTTCATGGATATTCTCTGTCACATCTAGCACAAGACACAGCTTTCTTACATCCAATGACATTCTCTTAGGAGTTTAGCAATTCCTTTTATTTCACTTGCACACTGTTTAAATTACTGTGATATTTACCTTCTAATTGGTCTGACATAGATGCAAAGTATTTCAAACTTACTAAATGGTAACTGTCCACAGAAAAGGAGTCCAAGTTCTAGAGATACAACAGGACTAGACTTTTCAGTAAATGGCTAGAAAATATTTGAGTATCAAATAGACTGGTGAACACAAACTGAAAAACCATGTACTCCCCCTGATTGTAGAATCAGCTTTTATGACATATTTATTGTATACAAAGAAAAAGAGGCCATACAAGTAATTGCTTTCTTAGTACAAAGCAGGACCAAACCAAATAAAATATATCCAAAAAGGAGCTCTGAAAAACATTATACACTAAATATTCACGCTCACAAGTTAGGTTACAAAGAATAATATACTTTCTTCTTCAACAGTATCATGCAAACATAAGGATAATACTTGGTAATTAGTAAACTCAGTACAAACAAGAATCCGTTTTTTTAAAAAAAACAATACATTTGGGCTTAAACTGGTGATTGGTGATTATGCCTTTATTGAAATAAAGAGGAGTTTATTTTTTCCTTTCTCAGATGTTCACCAAATAAAAGACACAGGACAAGGTACAAAGGGGGAAAAAAAAAGACTTCAGCACAGGTTCTCAGGCTTTGGCTGGACAAATTATTCTGGGATTCTTTTCTTAATCATAAGCCAAGCAAAGTACCATGAGATACTAATTCAATCAGCAAAAAATTAGAATGGTAATTAAAACATCCTATTGAAAAATCCACCCAACAAAGGTCATTTGCATGAGGATGACTAGTCAGGCACTTTCAGGAACAGGTGAAACATTGGATTACACAGATCCATCTTCACCAACGCCTAAAATCCATGCATTGCTAAACATATGCATTTTGCAGAGACAGCTGTCTCTTGAGGTGGACACCATCTGCCCTCCGAGTTCCTTTATCACCAACTTGTCATCCGCTTCCTTCTATCTGCTTTCGGAACCTCCAGCCTCACAGCAGACGGACCTGTTTACACACTGGGAGGCTCGAGGAAAACTGCCCCTAGAGAATGGGTCCCTGAAATGCTTTCCTCAGTGGGCTGTGATCAGGAAGGGCTGCCTGTTGTCCTTTAGAAATTGTTCCCAAGTCTGAATGCTACAGTCATTTTAGCTACTAAGTAAGTAACTGCTGAAATTGTTCCTGGGCTACCATGTCACTGCGCTAGAAAAACTGTCAGTGTTCAGTTTCTCATTTAGGACTAGATACGGATAAGAAGTCTTACTAGGCAGGTGAAAGAGGGCACCCAGTAAGGAAAGCTGCAGTTGGCATCGTGCTTCCGCCTCCCAGCTTGTGGTCCTCACTTCTGCGACCCTTACTGGTCAGCTGGGACGCAACTTGGAGCGCACTACTGAAAACCGGCTCACCACAAAGACAGGAGATGAGGAAGGGGTCAGTCTGGGGCAGGGTAGCAGTATCAGTGCCGAACGGTGAGTCTGTCAGCCCTGTACTGATCTCAGAGTGAGTCTGAGCCAGCTGTGGGATCTCCCAGACCCCTCATCTGTATTTCAACCTAGTGATAAAGCTCATAATAAGAATGGACTGGCAGGGAGAAAAATGAGAGAACTTACAGTTCACTATCAAGAAACTAGATTGTATTTATCTTGGTCAGGTTGTTCCACGATCCTTAAAAGCTAAATGCTACACAGGTGTGGCTAGTCATTAGTGCTGGGGATTTTTTTTTTTTTTGCGGTACTGGGGATCGAACTCAGGACCCTGCGCTTGCTAGGCAAGCGCTTATTCCACTGAGCTATATCCCCAGCCCTAGTCATTAGACCAACACAGTGAGCCGGGGCACCAGGGTCAGGAGCTGCACGAAGCCCAGATGGCTGGCATCTCTCGGACTCTCAGGAACGGTTCCACTGTTCTCTTATTTCAGAGGCAACTCCCAAACAGAAAAAAAAAAAATTCCTCTTCTTAATGAATGCTGTTACTGTCAAGATTTTTAAGGACAAAAACAATACAGGTTTCTCCCCAAAATTATTTTCACTAGGACAATAGCTAAAAGAAATGGTTAAAAATTCTGGGCAAGGAAAGGAATAACTTTCCAATTATATGTGCAACCTTCTGTTTTAATCTTTGGCAATGACGGCAGAAGGAAACTTTTTAAAGGCAGATTATCCACACATTCTTATGAGCTCCAGCGAGTTTTACACATACAGAGACATCTAGGACTAAATCCTATTAATATTCACCACTGTCCTGCAGGTTACAGATGGTATCAGTGTGGTTCATTAAATCCTTTTTCTAAAAAAGGAAAAACATAAAAATGCCACTGTGCCTTTGTTCACAGATACAGGTCAGTACAACAGCGGACACTGGAGAGCAGACACAGAGGTGTGACACAGTGTGGTGACCTAAGATATTACTGTTAATTCTGTTTTGCTACGCAAAAAGAACCTCCTTTTTCACCACAAAAATGCTTCAAGCAAGAGGGGCAGAAAGGAAAATCAGAAAAGCATTTACTTTGGCAACAGTATTAGAAAATTATATTCCCAAAGATGTTCATATTTCCTTTCAGTATTACAAATGAAGGTGATTTTTGCCAAAAACTAAAAATAAATAAATAAAGTTATCTATTTCTCTAGTGTAAATTCAAACAGAGAGGTTGGTTAGAACAGTATTATCCCCTAGGAATATAATGTAAGTCATATATGTCATTTAAAATTTTCTAGGTAAATTTTAAAATAGGAAAAATGAAAAGGTAAAAAATTTAACAATATATGCAAATATATTTAACTTAATATATGTAAATAATTATCACTTCAATATGTAATCAACATAAAAACTATCAGTGAGATTTTTTATGATCTTTTCACTAAATCTGTAAAACGTGGAGTACAAAATATATCACAAATTCAACTTGGCTCACTTCAAGTGCCGCCGAACTGCATGTGGACTGTTGACACCATGCCAGGTGGTGCGGGGCTGTGCTGTGGCCTCTGTCACACGGCGAGGACGGCTGTGCTACAGCTTTTTCAGGGACGAGGTAGGTGTATGATTACAGGACCGCATGCTTGCAACAGGCTGAAATCTCTGCTCTACTCAATTTAAGAAAGATCAAGTAGCCAGTGAATATACTTTCAAACACTAGTGCTCTCTATTAAAAACAGCCCCAAAGTTATGAGGCGCCTCAGACAGAAAGATGATGCCCTGGTTTCTAGTTCTTTTACCCCCAGTCAGTTCATGTGCTGCTGCCGCAACACACCAGGCTGTGCTCAGCCTGCAGCAGAATTACCTCATTCAGAAGGGCTGTTTAGTTAGAAGCAGAGGTTCAATACACTCTCTTATGACATAGAGAAGTAATTGTTTAGTGTTACCTTAAATACATATCACTTTGGCCCACTGTTACAGGTCTGTTACATGTTTACGTACTAAGGAAATATGTATCTATAAACATGAAGTTCATATAAAGTTTTCTTTTAGGGAAATCCTGCAGCAGAAAACTAAATCATAACACAAATGACATTAACTTCCTGCCAAATAACTGCAACCGATGAGCCTTAAAAAGAGCCTTAAAAAAAGAACCCCCCTAAAGCAGAGTGAGTTCCGAAGCACCCCTCAGCTGATAGCTGAGAATCAGTGCATGCAAAAAATACAGAATTCATGCACTTAATTTTATGCAAACGGAATATTTCTGGAAATCGGTTCAGAAGATTTCTCTTTGAATCTGGCTTCTCCTTAACAGTTAAACCTTGGGACTGGGACACTGCTCAGGGGCAGAGTGCATACCTTCCATGTGCAAGTTCATAGGTTTGATTCCCAATGCTGCAATCATTAAATGCATGGATACATACATATATACATAAAAATAAGAAAATAAAAATTAGATCAGTATTGACCGATAAAAGTAAGTATAAATAAATTTTAAATATTAATACCTAAAAACACAACTGAACAGGAAAAAAGGTAAACGACATGAAGAGGGATTTCCAAGAAGTAGGATTTTCCACAATAAACACGCTCAGCATTCTACTAACAAAAATATGCCAAAAGAACCCACAGTAAGATACCATTTTATACCCCTCCGCTTGGTTATCCCCAAGGCTGGCTGGGCTCTAGAGCCCCAGCATTGCAGCACAGTGGTAGGAACATCGCCTTGGCGGGACTATCTATGAAGGCTGAGAATGTGCTTCTACTGTCCAACCCAAGAGTTCTCTTTAAGGTAGACACCTTCTCCTGTGCACCAGATATTACAGAAAAGAATTTTCATAGCAACATTTCCTTTATCTACTTCAAACAAACATGCACTTCAATAATTAGTAACTGGAAAAGGGAAAAAACTATATATTTATACAATGGAAAAACATTTAGCAGAGAAAACTCCCACTCCTATGAACATGAAAAGGAAGTGCCAAAAGTCTGGTTTAATTCCATTTATTACTCTTTAAGTACACATACATGAAGCAGAATAGTCAAGGACAGGAAGGCTACGGCTAACACAAACACAGGACAGGGCTCGGACCGGGCCGGCAGGGGGAGCACAGAGCCTCAAAGGAAAGGCAAAGGGGTGCGGCAGGCACACGTGGGGCTGTTTGTTGTCACTACTCCTTGCACTTTAGCATATATATATATATATATATATATATATATATATAAACATATATGTAATGCACGTGAATATATTTGTACTTATATGAAATTTTAAAAGCTGGGGTGGTTTTAACAGCGGCAGCAACAAAAGATTACAGACACTGTTTGAGATGTGGTACCGTCGCCTGGAGTGCTAGAATTTAACTCTTTCACTGACCCCTGCCGTAACTGCTGCTTTTGTGGCCACTTCTCACCCCTGACGGGGGACACTAGTGTCCTGCTCCAAGGAACATCACATTCTAGGGCTCAGTACATGCAGACGGTAAGGACGACCAAACTAACATGACAGCCATTTCCAGACATAGGAAAACTCTGGAAATCCGGGTCACAAGCAGGCAGTGATCACCTTGCTTATCTGGGTTTGTGATTTAGGACATTTGTGCAAATGTACAGTTTGTCCCCTTTGAACCTTTACTCTACTCTCCCTTTCTCTGAGGGTTTAAAAGTTTGAAATAGCACAGCGATGAGATCAGGCTCAACACTCACTTTAAAAATGTTTTCTTCTGTTTCCAGAGGTAGCGGCACCCTCAAAGAGAATCTACCAAAGGAGTCATGGCCACCTGACCTTGTTTAGGCAAGCAACGAAGAGCCACCTCCGGCAGGTGTGGCTGCACTCAGACCATCTAAGCCATCCCTGTGCTGGATGCTTCGCTGTACCCTCAGCCCTGGCCGCTGTCTGGCATGACTCCCCGGATACACATGAGGCACCTTAGCAGTCACATAATTCCTGTGTTTTTACCAAGGAATCTGCGGTTCCCATGCATGGGATTCATGGAGGGGAGCACCATCCCATCTAAACAGAAAGAATTCAGCTGAACCAAGAAGTGGAACTAGGGATGGTCTGCGAAATGGCCAGAAACAGAAACTCCACTTTCAGAATGTGTCTTTTCTGGAATTTATTTCCCTTTAATGCTGAACAAAGCATCTGAGATTTCACCAATGCCTTTAGAGACAAATACATACAAACTGAAATCTAAAAGCAGTAATTATGCAGACAGAAGTGGATTCTGACATTTAAGAGAGGCTGTTAAACAAAGCAAAACTCCACAATAAAATCAAACATAAGAAACAATCAAAACAGGAAGACCTTTGGTAACTTTCCATAATAAAAAACAAGTTTAGTTCATTATTAAAGTCATGTAATATAAAAACATCTAGATATGAATGTTGAACTAAATCTACAAAACAGAAACAAATCTAAAATATATTAGAGCCTAGGGGCAAAATATCTTCTTTTTCTTCCCTTTGATTTTAATAAAATACCAGAATTTGAAGTATTTTCACAACTAATTTTCTTCTTGTCTGCATACACCCAGCAAGATGGCCCTCTGTATTTTATCTATTTTATAAATGACATACTTCGATTTTTAGTACCATGCTTCCTTTGTCCTAAAAAGCTTACTATAGGAAAGTAAAATTCTGCCTGGAAATGCCCTTGACCTGTTTGCTTACAAATCCACTTCTTCCCTAGGTTTTTAAGACTGTGATTATCAAAATCTAAATAAAGGCAGGTAGTTCAAGGGAGTAAGAAAATCATTATTCCATGCTTGGAATTCAGCTGGTAGAAGGATACAAGTAAGGACACATATTCTCTGAACATGGCATGGTCCCAAGGGCAATGCTTCAGGACTCGGCGGGGCCTGGCTACCATGCTAAGTGCCACTGCTGTGGTTCTTCCTCCGAAACAAGTACAGTAAGTTCTGAAGGCTGCTCTCTTGTATCTCTTTGATGATCCAAAAACAAAAAATTGTGATAAGAAGATGATATGTAAAAATTGTCATACTTTATCCATCTAGTTATCCATACTTCATCCCCCGTTATCCATCTAGTATAATATATTCATACTAGGTGTATTGTGGTCAATTCAAAAGTTACTAAGGAAAATCTGGGTCACTTCCTCTGTCTAGCGAGGATGGTATCGATCCATGATCCCTAAACTTGCAAAGCTTTAATCTTACCAAACTGGCCCTCAGCACCATTGGTAGGGGTAGAATAAATGCAAGGTGAGGAATTACAACATAACAATTTTTAAAACTGCTGAATCTTAAAAAGAAACTTTAAGTATTATCAGAAGACTTATGTGCTTAAACACAATATCCAGTTAGGAAAAAAGAATTCCTGGATAGTCCCTGGGATTTAAAAAATGGAGTCTGACCTGGATCTTGTTTTAACACCAACTAATCAGGAACATCCATGATTTGACAAAGCACTTTACTGGGAGAGAAAATTGTGGACTGTGCATCTCTTATAGGCCAGAAGAACGCTGTCTTTGTCTTCTGATTGTAATGTGGAATGTAAGTCTCAGGGGTTTCAGCTTTAGCGTTCAGAAAGTTCTACGGAATAGTCTACACCTAGCAAGGCCGGAAGTGGGAGATGTGGGGGGCTTTAACTCATTTGCTCTTGTAAATTTCCTTCTCACACTGGTACTGAAAGGTCTAGCATCAGGGTGGCTGGAATAGTCAAGTACTATAGCCAACTCTTTGAGTTTATCCTAGTCAGGGGTGTTCCCCAGGTTTGGCAATTCCAAACTCTAAAAAACTGTAAGGACACGGAGCAGCAGTCTCTGCCCTACTGAAGCAGACATGCTCAGTGTTTATCAGCACCCACTGCAGCGGGGAGAGATTTGCTAGCCTAGAACAAGTTAGAGCTAATTTCTGGACTGCCCTCCCTCACACTCGCTGCTCTGGACCCTCACTCCACTTACAGAAGGAACAAGAACGTGTTTCTGTATCACTTGGGAAAAGCCCAAGACTGTGCAATGGAAAAAAACGTTAGCCAAGTAGAGGAACAATGAAAAGTAACACAGGAAAAAACTTTAATTGTAGAGCAATATTAGTTTAATATGCCTCATCAAGGGTTCATAAAATACATCCTGAGATCTGAGATCTTCCTTTCTCAAAAAAATAGAATCCCTTCACAAAATAGAACATGCAGCTGTTAGGGGAGCTGCACTCTAAAAATCTACGTGCACATATGTGTGTAGGAATTGCTACAGCTGAAGTTGCCGTCAGACACTGATCTGACAGTTTTCCTATGAATTTACTACCTACTCTGTGTGCCTTTTAAAAAATGTATCTTTCAAACAGCCTTGTGTGTTCAGGTGAAACCTTTCCCTTGCAAGAGATAAAGAAGCATATATTTTCCAAACTAGAAATTATTTTCACTTCTGTAACTTGGTGGCAACAATTTTAGGATACAACAATGATTTTGGAAATGTGTAGGAGTTTAGAGGATTGATAGGGTAAGAGTTTTCCATAAAAAAAAAAAAACAAACTCTCGAACAACGTCTTCAACGTGTCGTTATAAAGCACGGGAAGAGTGATGTCTGTGGTTTGGCAGCAAAAATCTTTAGTGATCTTTTTCAACCAGCATTGCTTTTTTTCTTTCTCTTTCAGATTCTAGTAGCCTGGCAGATAATGTCAAGGATGCAATCCAGGAAGCTCACAAAGAAGTGAGTTGCTATAATACCATTATCTGCTACAACACAGGCACATCCAGCATTTTCTCCGTGGTGGTGCCCCTACTTATACAGCAGTTACTAAAAGAAGCACACCTATCATAGGTAACAGTACTTTGGGTGAGACAACTGCAGCTCAATCTGAAAATAAGAAAAAATTTCCAAACCCATCACAGTCCTGATTTGGTTTACTGCAATCGTGCAAGTCCCATTATACCCACATCTTCCAAGACACCATTTTTATGGCAAGCAAAGTTACTGATGGAGCATGTGGCCTCTGTCACAGTGATGCATTAGGTAAGCAGGTGTATGCCGGGTACCAGGAGGTATTGTTCCAGATGCATCTCCGTCACCTCCCACTTTTCCCCTCTAGGGCTCTGCCTGTCAAAAGAAAAAAAGGCACCAGTTACTGGATTGAACTGCACTGACAAGAACATTTTCCCTTGGCAGTGACTTTTTTAAATGTAAGGAACATACACGTTGGAAATCGTAATACATCATCCCTATATGATTAATAAGAGCACCTCCTGGGTTTTAGGATCAGAGCCCAGATTTACATTATACCCAGGCAACCTACCAAATATAAGTTTTCAGCAGACTTCTGGCTGTCTCACGAAGGTACCAGCTTGTGGGTAGATGAGTGTTATCACACTGAGGGGCCAGCGGAAGTATGGGTCAGTGGTGACCCAGGTGAGGGGCAGTACTGGTGTCGAAACACCTGTTAGCCAACAGTCACTGTCCCAGTTGCCCAAATGCCACTCCATTCCTCTCTTATGAGCCAATCACTGAACGACTGTGACCTGGACCAGGAGGCTGCAGGATCTGCTTCAGCCCTGGCTGGCCACTGTGCAGGTTTGCCAGCGATTACACATTTGAGTAACACTGCTACATGACAGGGTCCTGGAAGCAGATACTTCTACAACAGGCTCTGCTTGGAGACTACTAATGTAACAAACTTGATGGATTTCTTTTTTTTTTTTTTTTTGCGGTACTGGGGATTGAACTCAGGAGTTTGCGCTTGCCAGGCAGGCTCTTACTCCACTAAGCTATATCCCTAGCCCCAAACTTGATGGGTTTCTACATGGAAAGCAGCGGTGAAAGGGCCTCCTTTGCTGGGGCTAGGCATGTACCAAGGTGGAGAACTACCCTGGCTCTAGGCACCCGTGAGGGAAAGTGCTCCCTTGACCCTGGAGTTCCGTAACGTCCATCTGTAAGAAATGTGAGGAGTCTTTTACATTGTATTACAATGCATTCACTTTTTATATTCAAAAATTCTGTGCAGGCGGACAGTACATGCAGAGTCAACGTGGCCTGCGGCCCACCATGTGGAAAATCCCTCATTCCCTAGTTGTGTCTGGGGAGCAGCCCAGATCCGGTCTCTGTGCTTGTGTCTGTGCGGCCCATGAATGTCCTTCCACAGTGCAGAGCAATTACAGATTTTCATCATGTCCTCTTTTGTGGGTTTTCCAGCTTTGTCCCTCACAGCAAGAGCAGGAAGGGTGGGAGCTTCATCTTCTAATACGTTAAATCCGTGAATGTGCAGTCAAAGCCTTAGACTATGTCTATACAGTGAATTACTATGGAGGTAAAAAGAGTAAGTCACAGGAAGCGGGGAAATGCAGAATTGTTCTTACAGATATTTTCACTTCTCTCATATAAACGTGCAGCATGAATTGCTATTAACCTTCACAGCCCTGAACGGTTCTGAGGATGAGCAGCCCAGTCACTGAACCACAGACCTCTGCTCTGGTGCCAAGTGCCCCAGCCCAGGACAGATGACTCAGCCACCTGAGGGTGGTGCACCCAGTGGGGGGGATGCTCTGGCTCTTTCTGCCTTGGAGATGGTCAACTGACATCAAGTCAGCTTCACTGGCCTGGAGAATCCCTGGTCTCTTGTCCCAGGGAGATTCCTGCCCTATGTCCTTGCTCCATCGTGTGTAGAGATTCAGCCGGGAACAGGCTCTCTTTCCTGGCTGGTGTGAAAAAGAGGGCACAGATGTCACAGCCTTGAGGAACTGGATCCTGGCAGTGTCTGTGGGCACAGGGACGTGACAGGGCCCCGCCCTCAGAAATGTCAGCCTGCGTGGAGATTCTCTAGGGAATCTCTACTTTTGGGAAAATGTACCACACATGAGAACTGTATAGTATTTTATAACAGGATTTTACGCAGACATTGATGCCTACTGGATTTATGCATCCATTACCCCTACCCCACTTTCTTACAGTTCTTTGAAGATAAATCTGGATTGTTTGGTATCTTTGGATGAAGCACATTATAAAAACATATTCTTAATTTTCCTAACAAGTATCTAAATATTCTGTCTTTATAAAAATAGTTTTAAGAACCAGTAAATACTTTATGTGTGGGTTTTGCCTCTGCTTAAAACATGTGCAGAAACTGTCCACAACCATCTGTGGACTTACTGATGTAAAAACAAAGCAAGATTTCACACCAGCTCCACAGTGCGCGTGGTGGGGTGTGACTGTGACACACCTGGTGGTCGCCGCCTCTCTCCCACAGGTGCTCTAGAGGGTGCAGAGCCTGTGTAGCCTCAAAGGACCCATTACAGATAACGAAGTTCCAGTAACACACTTCGATGTCAGCTGTGTTAAAAACTGACATCCAGTCAGTTTTAAACCATCAAAACCTTAATTACTGTGTATATAAACAGTGCAAGGAAATGTGCAGAAATTCAATGAAGTTAACTCTGGGTAGTCATTTTTATGTTCTTTGTACTTTTTTGTATATTCTTAACTTTCATAAATGAACTCAGGCTACTTTTATAATTTGAAAAAAACATTGTTTTTTAAAAAAATAAATCAAAATATTACTTAACAAATACCAATTTTATCTTGAAAGCAGATCCATGTGGTTAACAAAATTGTGAAAATATACACTGTTTCTACTTTCTAGGCCTAAACAAGACACAAGTTTGGGTCCTTTATGGCTCCCCAAAGACAAAAGACTTAATAAAGAGACTTTTAAAATACTATGATTGATTTAGGATTATAGCATTTTTCTTCAAAGCTGACCACTGTTACTGTAGACCACCTTTTTGTGCAATGTAAATAAGTTAAACAAGCAGAAGATCTCAGATAGGGCCTTGATTCTGCTATTGCAAGAGAATGAAAGTAACATGGTCCTGTAGTTGTGGGGTCTCAGATCTGCGATGCCCATGTCTCTCAGATACAGTGGCACAGCATCTGACACAGCACACACCTGTATACTTCGAGTCGTCACCACTTTACCTAAATGCAGTGCAAGTGCTATGTGAACGGGTGTGATACTATACTGCTCGCAGAGCAGCAAGAAAAATCTGTGCATGCTTAGTATAGATGTGACTTTTTAAAGAATTTTTGATCCATGGTTGGTTGAACCTATGAATGTGGAACCCACCGACACAGACAGTGAATTGTAATGTAAGTCTGCAATTTGAAATAAAAAGCAGCTACTACTTTTTGCTTCCCGAAATTCTTCTTGGAGAAACAGGCAGAAATTATAAGTAAATTAAAACAAATTTATAGCAACAATTTACAATTAAAGCAATGGCTTAATACCAGACAGTTCAGAATTATGTATTTGAAAACTAAAAATCTAGGAAACTATAGAATGTGCATGCCTTTACCACCTTCAACCTTAATCCCTAACAACTGAAGACAGGTGGGCTCTAGACAAAGAATAAGAAAAGAGTAACCTACGTTTGATGCCAAGTGGGGTTTCAAGCCTAGGAATGAAAGGACTGTGTTGCTCTCCTTCGATTCAAAAAAACTGTCATAATCCTAGAAAAAAGAGGAAAATTGAAACAAATAAACAAACAAACAAACAAATTATCTTGACAGTAAGTGCTTTCAACAAACTTTTTGTGGGAGTAAGAGATGAATGCTGCTCTGTCCTAGCCACAGCTTCATGCGCCCACTGGATTTAATTTGCAAGAGCCTGAAAGTTTCTGTGGATAAAGATGAAGTGACAAGTTTATAACCCCAAACCCATACAACAGAATTGCAATGCGAAGCATTGACAACAGAAATGAATCAGGAACACACTTCTTTTTCCTCGTGTGCTGAACTAATAGTTATCTGTGTGAAATCACTTGGACCTAGGGTTCTACTCTAGGCTTCAATATGGAAGCCTGCCTCCCAGTTCCACATTGGGTTTTGCTACCCACGACTTCAAACAAGCAAACACACAAACCCACTGGATAAACAGAAAGTCTCAAAGGTCTCCGTGGGTCAAAGTGAATGCTTCTACTCTGCGTCTGAAGTTCTCCACATTCTTTGAGACTGTGTCATCAGAGAAAACAAAAAGATCGAATAATACAGACTAAACTCCTTAACATGGCATAAAAAGCCTCACCTATCTAGTCTAACTCTGACTAATTCATCAGTTTTAGGGGGAAAATAAAGGTCTCGTATGTCCATCCACACTGACCACTGCCAGGTTCACAGATCTATTTCTGAGAAACAGTGGGGCATGTGCTTGGTCATCACCAACTGGGTGGAATGTCCAGCAACCTACAATGTGAGTTACATGACTTGATGACCTGCTAACTTCCCAAGACTTCTTTCCTCCCTGTGTCAGGTCCCACGCAAGCCCCTAAGAAATAGTGCTGCTTTTAGTAGAGCTGCTCTTCAACGGACCATGACTGTGTCCAAGGGTAAAAGCCTCTGAGGTCAGTATGAAATGCAGGAATAAAAAAACTAATAATGTAAGAAATGAAAAATAAGAAATAATACGATCTCTATAAATATGGTATGAATTCTACTTCCAAAGGATTGTAGTGATAACACAAAAAGTGAGGCAATTTGTAATGAGACAAATTTATATTTCAATTTTCAGGATTTATATTTAAAATAACTGCTCAAATCTCAAAACTGGAAATAAGAAACTCACACGCAAGTTTCAGATCTACGATACCTATGAAATGTACACTGGTAGAAACACTACATAACATTACTGTTATGGTTTATATTTAGATGTCCCTCAAAGCCTCAGGTGCCTCTAGATGCGGCTCTGGGGAGGTGAATAGACCCAGGCTGTGAGATATGGGATTAGCAGCCCACTGAAGGGATTATAGCTGGGTGTGATGCTGGTGGTGAAGTCTGGCAGAAGAGGTGGTCACTGGGGATATGGCCTGGAGATATATATGCATATATACATACACAACACATCATTTTACTCCTTGGATCCTGCCCTCCTGCCCTGCCTTGGAGCCAGCTGACTATGGACTGAAACCTCTGCAAACTATGAGCTAGGTAAATCTCTCCTCCTCTAACTTGTGGGTGTTGGGTATTTTGTCCCAGCAATGAGAAAGTAACTAAGACAATTATCAACAAACCATTCATCCATTGAATTAATACTCTTCTTATAAGTTTTGGTTATCAATAAAGGTATTCAGAAATATCAGCTAGTTAGCAATCTCAGAATGATAACATTTCTAACTTATAAAAAGATAAATTTATAATGAACTATTTCTGTTATACAAGTTTTAAGCATTATTTTTTTTTCTGAACTTCTAACCCCAAACCATATCCCTACCACCACAGGGGTGGCTTCTTAATCTGAATACTCAAGTAGATCCACTCAAGAATTCACAAATGTTCATTTAATTCTTTAAATGGGAGTGAAAAATACAAACTTTGGTAACTAACTTTAAATGTGAAGTAATTTACAGAAAATCATTTTTAAAAGCCTATGTTAGATCAGTACCTGGCACATATTGGATTACTGAATAAAATCTGTGTGAAGTAGATGAATAAACTGTGTCTTAATGAGTGATGTCACTTTTTAGTAATATTATGTTAAAAGCATATCTTTGAGTAAATCCTGTTGAATCCTAAACTATGCAAGAAGTCAAACTATTTTCTTTGTCGTGTTTGGGTAGAGAGTAGATGGTTGATACTTTAAAATCTACAGCCTCTTCACAATTAACATTAACTTTCAGAGCTGAATTGTATTTTGCAAAACTATCAGTAACAGTCTTAGGAATTTAAAAATAATTTATTATTAAGGGCTTCTTACAGCCTTAGTGCAAAATATTCTGCAGTGAGAGAAAAGATTTTTAACAAATTTGTCTCCTATTTCAGGTTAATAGTGTATTTTTTTTTTTATTATATGAGCATTCCTGCTACAAAGTTTAAAATATTACAGTTTAAAACTCATAAAAGATTTCTAAACAGCATTGTTGAATGCCTTATATTCAAAGAAACTCTCCCAGATATGTTTGTAAATACATGCCTCTAGATAACGTGTTTCAGGATAATCAACCTTCTACAAGAACAGCATATAAAAATCAGTTTGAATGGGCTTTGTAGAAAGGATGCAAACACACAAAACATAGCCAAAGATTAAAGTGCTCAGTTTCACAAGCCGGTACACTGTTATTATATTTAAGACAACAGATGAAAATGTCACAATTTCTAATGCCAGTTGCTCACAAAAAGAAAAATTTCTGGACTAGGCAGATAATAGCACAACTTAGCATTCTTATTCACTATGGAAGGTTTTATCTAGATGGGGCAATTTTAAAAAAGATAAAGCAAGCTGAAGACCTATAAAAGAACAAAAACATTAAAGAAAAAGTCTCCTATCACCTATACTTTTGTTGGGGTTTAAGTGAAAACCAACCTTAGGGGTATTTATAAGCTTGGGATAAAATCTACAACAGGTGGGGCTAACAATAGGTCTCATTCACCCGCAAAGCTCACCTAAGGGCATTATCTGCACATGCTGATTAGATTATTAGGGACTAAGCAAGCATTTGCGATAAGGACCTTAGAGTTCTCTGCCCCTTTAGTGCTTCCAAAGGCAACAGGAAGGCCCACAGCAGCCACCCGGAAAGCTACGCTGCCTCCCACAGCTCCGCGCTGGTGGCTAGGTGACGCCTGTGCTATCTGTCGGCACCAAGGACATACCCAGACAGAAGGCTGCAGGGAACAGAGCAGGCTGACAAAACGGCAATGGTGGCAGCAGTCAGTCTACATGAGTCAAAGTCAATCTGGTTCACTCAAAGGAAGAAAATTAAAATGAAATTTTCTTAAGACTACCAGATTTGTTGCTGTTGTTGTTTAAACTGGGCAAGGAATCCTTTCTGCCTAAATTTCTTTCAAGCCTGAGGGCGGCCTCTAAGCAGAATTTCTTGATTAAATAGATGAAGACCCTTAATGCTATACTCTATTTTATGAAATCACGATGCAGAAAGAAAACAGTTGTCAGATTCAGCTGTGGTAAGACAGATAAGATGTAGTTATCTAAACAGCTTCATGTCCCAATTGTTAAGTCAAACAGCAAACCCGAGTCCAAAGCTGAGGACTTCAAATTTGTAATTCGTGTTTATTATTTCTACCTACCCAGGGTCAAGGCGGCAGTGCAAGCACATAGCATCTACCTCTTATCCAAGCGCTAGCTGAAAGTGAAGAGGAAAATTACTTGAGCTACCACTTACAACAGGCAATAAAATTCTAAGGAATACATATGAGTACTGCTACAGTTTGTGTCTAGATGTCCTCCCAAAGCTCATGCAGTTTTAGATGGGGCTTTTCTGGAGGTGGCTGAATCTAGAGTGTGTGACTGCTGGGATTAAGGGTGAGTGACTGCTGGATCAGCCCACCGACTGGATTGGCACTGCCCAATTCCTGTAGACCGGACAAAATGTAAGGGACAGAAAGAGGCTCATCTCTCCTCGTGTTGCTTTTGCTGTGTTCCGCTACCATGAGCAATTGCCCCTTTGCCATGTACCACCCTGTCTTGGAGCCAGTGGATTATGGACTGAAACTTCTACAAATGTGAGCTAACTACATAAACCTTTCTTCCTTTAACTTTGGGTGTCGAGTATTTTGTCTCAGCAACAAAGGAAAAGTAACTCAGCCAATATGTACTTTAAATACAACTGGACTGAGTGAGAACTGCAGCGAAACTGCAGCCCCAAACCACAGAGCACTGCTTCCCAAAGAAGCCCCACAGAAACTGCAAGCCTGGGATGAGCCACAGAGAGCTGGGGCAGGCGTGGCGGGCACCATCAAAGCGAGGAGCAGGGCGCGTGCAGGCCACCCTCCCCTGCAGGGCGAGTGTGGTCAGGGCTCTGAGGAAGCGCTCTCCGAGGACCACCTTGGCCTCCTGCCGCAGGGCCTGCAGGCTGGGCTCCCCGTGGACTGCCATCGGACACGGGAAGAGGGAATACACAGGGGGCGCCTGCTGAAAGCCACCCGCGCTGCCTTGCTGCCTCTGTAACACTCTTCATCTGGGGTACCAGCGCGCCTGCCTCAGCCCATTGGTCCTGCTTCCCTCCCACTCACTGGGAAACAGGTGCGTGCCAGTCTGGGGAGAAGTCAAGCCAGGGCCGGGAGGAAGGCCAAATGACCACCAGGACCAAGGAATGTAGGTAACCAATAGAACGCAAGGACCTTAAAGACCCTTTTCACGGATATCCTCTGAGAGATTACAGAAGATACTGCATTTACAAACAAGTAGAAGCCATTATTTTTAAGAGTGATTAGAAAACAACAAAAGGACTCCTGAAAATTAAATCTTATTATCAAATTAAAATTTTTATAAATAGATTAAATAACAGAAATGACACAGGACTGAAAACCAAACTAGTGATTCCGAAGATAAAATTCAAAAATGCCTTAAGATGTACAGTGTCAAGACAGATGGACATTTGTAGGCAGGCTAACAGCACTGCTAGTTAGAACATAAGGGTAAAACACCACCAAAATAAAACAAAAAACTCTGCAAGTAAAGAAGAAGCACAATGGAAATGAAGAGAAAAAATGTAAAAGAATAGAACTTCTCTAAAATGAAAAACATTTTAATTTTCAGAGTGAAAATTCTTACCAACTATCAATCTCAGAACCAAAAAACAGTAAAACCCTAAACCTTAGTCCAGAGGAAAAAGGAAAATCACTTTTACCTACAGGAGCTAATGCTTCCTGAGAGAATGATTTTAAATCTAGAATTTCATATCCAATGAAATTATCTATTAAGAATGAAACTAAAATATAGGTTTTAAAAAAAATAAGGGCGTTTACTGGGTGGGCATGCCACGTTAACAAAATATTTTTTAAGAAAACAAATAAGATATAACACAAAGGAAAATACATCTCTTCTATCTTTGCCAGACAAGTGTGAGATGAGGAAGCTAAATGGTTAAACCTCACTGAAAGATTCCTTGGGTATTAACATTTCTGTCATTCTCCGTGAACCCACAGGGATTCAGTAAAATAGGACTATGTGCCCTCTCTTACGGCCGCTACCACTGCTAGCAGTATTCAGAGACTTGTATCGATATAAATATATACACCACGACACATTTACATGCTGTTATAGCAGACAGCGTGAGATAAACCTCAGCAATACTGTATGTCTGTGTATGAACATGGAGAGAAATGAGACGAATTGTAAGAACACAAACTTCCCTTCATCTTTCAAAGAAAAAAGTACATAATATCCAAGTTTTAAAATCATGGAATATACACATTAAAACAAACACAGAGCTGAAGTAATTCAGAAAATGACAAGGCAGAGCTTGATGAAGAGACTACACCTGTGGGGACTAGGGGAGGTCACATATAAAGCAAGGGCAAAGGAAAACCAGTGTTTCAGTTGTCAGCCTCCCATGACCGGACTGTTGTCTTAACGCTGATCTCAGCATGGCCTTGTACTCTTCTAACAGCAGTGGTCCCTCTTCATTACCTTTCACTGCAGGAAGCTCCGAATGAAAGAAGAATGTCACCAAACCCGAGCACCAGTGCAGCCGTTAGGTGGGTACACTGCTAAGCACGCCACGGGGGCCCAGACCGTCCGGACAAAGGCCTTCAACGTTCGCAGCACAAGTCGTCATTTTAGGAAAGTCACATCCCAGGGATGCATTGCTATAGGAGAGCGAGGCAAGCATCTCAGGAAGGTGAAATGGGGGATCAAACACTTAAAGACAGAAGAATAAAAACTGCAATTTTACAGAAGAGATAAAACTGCAAAGAATGTCTGGCTGAACTGTACGCTTTGGGGCACCCAGCTGAGCAGCACGGAGTGCTAAGGAAGAATCTATACATTGGTTCACACCACTTTGCTTCTCCCTTCCTGTATCCGGGATGACGCTACATAAGAATATTTACAATAAGACATTTGATGGCGGACCTTCTCCTTAGATAACTGATGTTTCAGACAGAAGGACTTCAAATTCAGATAAAAGATTTCCTAAGAAAACTGTACAGGTGGGGTAGGTAAGCTTTCCTGTAGGAGTCATTTCCCAGACTCCAATGTAAAAGTTTAGAAGGTTTAATAAACTTACTTTTGACAAAGCTGATAAAACGGGAACACAGCAGGGTCTGACCTAACACACGTCAAATTGCACACAGTAGGTGCACAGCACCCTAACGGGGGAGGACCCAAGAGCACAGCCCACCCCTCCCTCGGAGGACAGCGCCGCACCAGCAGCACCTGTTCAGAGCCAGTGTTCTTCCAGCTGCTTCTGCCAGGCTGCCGGCGTAGTTCTAGCAGGTGCCAGATACCACGATAAGCAGGTCAGAGAACATGACAAGGTGTTCACAGCCAAGTGAGGACAAAGGCACAAGGAAAGTTCTAGGAGATAAATGTCATCATGAAACAGCAAAAGGGCACAGGTTCGCTACAGATGGAGGCGGGGAGTATGGCACATCTGATTGGGTTGTGAGCAAGAAACAGGACAGAACGATCAGGTGTTAGGAAGCAGCCGAGTGTGCGAGATGAGGGTGTCGGGGCGTTACGGTCTGCAGACGGGCGTCCCCCCACGCCTCACGAGTGCAAGGTAGGGCTTTCAGAAGGTGACCAGGGTGAGGGGCGCCAGAGCTGACCTGTATTTGAGAAGGTGGGCTGATCAGAAGAGGGTCATGAAGAGGGCGACCCAGTAGGGCAGCTGCTGTCCGAAAGCACTAGAAAGTTTGCCATCACTGCCTCTCTCCTTTCTCAGCTCCTCCTGCCACTCTGCATCCCGGTGACCACGGTGTGAGCAGCTTTCTCTCCAGCACACCCATCAGGCTGCTTCCTCTTTGGAGCTGGCCTACCTCGGATGGAAATGTGACCCAAAATAAGCCTCTCCTCTCAGTTGTGGGTCAATACTGCCTCTGACAGGAGAGTGACTAAGGTAAGGGTTTCACAGGCTCTACTCTACACACTGTACAGACGCAGCCATTAACCCTACAGAAATAACAGCCACACCTTAGAGCACAGCCTCACGGTGAAACCCTGACCCTTTAGCTTTCCTTTTCTTACTGATTCTCAACAGAGCTCTATTAACATATAATTACTACAGATCACCCGTGCTGCACCTGGCCCTCTCACCCCTGGACATCCCTGCCACAAACAACTCCAGCTGCACCAGCATTTTGCATCAACCCCTTGATGTCCAAATTCTGGAATGGGAGGAATGGATAGTCCTGCTTGGAGTTTCTACTCAGCAGGGAATCTCCTGAAACGGACAGGAGGCTGAAATGCCACATGAGGGAAGGCAGCAGTCCACACTGACTGCCACGTGGCTTAGCAGGGGCATGTGCCACATCTTGATTGACTAGCTCACGTACTTTAAAGTCAGGTCCTATGTTTATAGACAGTTGAGGCCACAGAAGAACATTCAGGCTCTCTATTCTGTCACTGCAATGTGATGAGCTCCCACAGGTCACTTAACCACCTGAGATCACCAGGAACCACAGCTGGGAAAGCAGAGTGCACAGGAACAGGTGCATGACCGAGCCCAGGGTTAGCTGCCCCGTCAAGGTCGTATTTCTTTGACCTTGAGAAGAGCAGGCACCGTCTTCCACACTGCTGCCAGAAGAGACTGTGACAACAGGACGTTCATCAGTGACCGCTGTCCCCACCACTGGAACACACACTGCTGAAGCAGGGAGAGGCAGTGCAATCAACCAGAAAGCTCCGAGCCAGCTCCCAGCCAGGCTGCCTGAAAGAAACTCTCTAGGCCCCGCTCACAGAAGGCACAAAGAGGTAGAAATGAGGAGAGCAAAGTTAAGACCTGGAATTCCATACCTGGAAACTATACCTCAAAATACATGACTGGAGTAAAGGCATTGTACATGTGTAAAGCACAAAGGGAAAAAAATCTACTGATTATTTGCTCAAGCTCTCTAGCACTATTTGGCTTTATTTTGACCTGCACAGTTTACAAATATTTTCAACTATGGTACAACAGTGTATTTTCCATCCTCTGTAACCACAAACAGCATATGCTTTGGTTACTGTGTATGTACTTCCCTCAATAAACTATGAAATCATGACATTAAAAGCCCCACAAAAACAATAACTGTTTTCTAGAAGTGATCTAGAAACAGTCACAAACATCCTGGGTGGTAAGACAGATACTAACACCTCTTGCTTGACGAAGAGAGGACCAAGGCTTAAACAGTGGTATTCCAGTGTGTCCCAGCCAGTATAAGGTGGTGACAGAACTCAAAGCCATTCCTAGTGTCATGTTTAGGATTCTCCTCAAAATGCTACAGGGAAGAGGGCTGTGTAGCGTACTCGCGGCTACATCCCCACTGCTCCTCCTCGGGGGAAGAGCGGTCTCTTCTCCATCCTACTGACAGCCCAGCGATGTTTCACCTCAAGCCCCCCGGTACTACAGCTCCTCCTCTGGGCCATCTTTAAAAGAACTGTAGTCCCCAAATAAATGCCAACATGTGTTCTCAGAACTACAAAGGGAAGAAAAGGAAGGGAGGGAGTGAGGGAGGAAGGAAGGGAGGGAAGAGGGAGACAAAGAAAGAGAAAGAGAGAGAGAAAGAGAGCGAGAGAGAGGTAAACCCTAGACAACTCATTAGAAGGAAGTTTCTGAAAATTTGTTAACCTAACGAGTAAGAAGATGGGTACACCATCAGATAAAATTGACTTTTTCCTTATATGCTACATAAAGCAGGAAGGCACTCAATGGATTTTACATGTTCTTAGTGATCTCTCTGGTGCATAATCATAAAAAAGGAACTCTGGCTTATAACCACATATCAGTACTTACTTATCCCATAGAGCTACAGATTCAGGAATAACAACCTCTGCCCACCAAAACAGAATCATCGAAAGACATGCTTCAAAACTGAGAACACAGTAATCCTGTATGAAGCCCCGTCCTGTCCCCCTTTCAGAGCAGGGAGGGACCGAGGCACACCTGTACTCATGTTCACAAACCACACAAGCGCTCCGCACTTGCACTGTCTGTGGCTGGGATTCAGGTCCCCTCTCAACTCCAGCCTGCTGGGCCTGTGGGGCTGAGCAGGCCCAGGGATGACGATGCAGTCTTCACCAGAGGAAGCCCAAATACCACGTGCGGTGAGTACCGTGGGGAGAGGACGGGAGAGCAGTCAGCCACTTACTCCACAGTATTGGTCGCCATTAAATATCTGAGGCGGCAGCGGGTTTCCCTGAGCAGGCTTCTTCTCTGGGGGGATGTTTCTGTACATCCATTGCCTCTGTTCTTCTGACATTGTGATGTCCACCTCCTCAAACTCGATCTTGTTGGCTTCCAGAAATCTAACCACGTCCTGCTGCTTCTTCTTTATCTGTAGGGTGAAGACAAGGAGAAATGCTCATGTGGAACCATGAGGATGCTTTTCCACAAAGACCTAGATTCAGTTTCTCATATTCGGGACATGGGGCACTTTACAAAGGCGCCTGGTCTGACCACTCCCTGGTGACCCACACAGGACCAATGGTGATGTTTCCACCTGGTTTCCTGGAACACAGAGGCTCAACTTGAATGCCTGGGGGCACCTAACAAGGGGGCTCAGCTTCAGTCCACCATGGGCCATAGCCACTGTCCATCCCACAAGACACTGCTCCCTCTGCCCTAACAGTACACAGTACACCTGAGAGGACAACACTTCACAGCTTCCTGGAGCAGCAACGGTTTTCTTTCAGCAGCCTCTTTCACCCTCCACCATTACAACCACCATCACGAGAGCACCTTTCAACTCCGAGGATGAAGACACTCTCCACTGCCAGCTAAGAAGCAACCACGAACACCATCTCACTGAGAACTCTCCCCCTCTTCACTCCTCTGACCCTCCATGGCCCCTCCTTCTGTCACAGGGGTCGGGGTGCTCCCGAGGTGCTGCCCACACATCTGCAGGTCTTTCAGATATGGTCCACTTTCCTCGCCTAAAGCCACGGGTTAACTGAGAGGGATGAAAATACGCAACATCTTAAACATGACATGTAAGACATGAACTCGATCGTTCTAAGTGATTCTGGAGAATCTATACAAAGAACAAACTTAAGGAGTAAAATAAATTTTATAAAAGCCAGGGAAAAGAATTATTTTGATCTCTCTACAGAAAAGATCTCTCAACATAGGAAAGAAAATCCTGTACCTAAAAAATCCTATGCCTAAAAAATCCTGTGCCTAAAAATCCTATGCCTAAGCCTAAAAACAACCCTTCACATACTTATTGCCTCTCCCTCCTCCCAAGGACCCCCAAAACCTCAATGACATGTAGCTCTGCACATGTAAGTCGGTTACATGCTCCTTAAGCAAAGGACTTCTGATCCCTCCGTGGAAGTTCAAGAATAATAAGATTGTATGGTTCTTATGGACACAAAAAGCTGGCAAAATAGAACAGTCATTTAAACTCTATGATACTGTAAGACAAGAAAATTATTGCATTGTTATGCATCTAAATTGGTAATACCCTTATCTGGACTTCTTCAATTAAGCTACTTCTCATTTCTGAAAAAGTTAACTTCTCCCCAACTGATAATACAATTTCAGAAATGTGACTGTATTATTTTGAAACTTCAACTTGCAAAAATGTATCTTCTATTCTACTTAATTTCCCATTAAGTAGGAAATTAAGGAAGATTTTATTGCCCCTGTTTTACAGACAAGGGTGCTGAGGCCACCTACTTTGACGAGGACCCTATAGCTAGTGTGAGTTCTTGTGAAAACAACGTCGTTTTCCTCCTCAGCATTCTCCTGGCTCTCCACTGCTCTCATGCGCATTCACAGACTACTTCTTAGCGTGCCACAGTAACTTCACGATCCAGCTTCCTCCGTGGTGAACAAAGTTCTTTGCTTTGGAAATCATAAAACAATAACCTATCATCCTACTACGGAGGCAACCTCTGTCAAAACTGAGAGGGATGAGTCCCAACTTTCTGTGTATATGACAGCTCCACATCTAACTTATTTTAAATGTTTATTAGAGTGAAAAACATGAAACTGATACATAATCAAGCTTTGGTTTTCCAAATAATGTACACAACAAAGCCACCTTTACTGAAAAGTGTGACTACTTAAAAACTCACCCTAAAAGAAACCTTTTCTCATCATCAGGAAACCTGAAACTAACCCAGCTCCCTCACTTGCCCTCCTACCTGCCCTGCTCACACAGAGACACACAGGTCTACACACAGGCACATGCCACACGCACAGCTATCGCTGTAAACGCCTACGGCACAACTGGGCCTCCTTCCACAGGCCCACATTAAATGAACCGCGGTGCTGTCCCTTCGGCCAACAACTTCGCCTTAATGGTATCCAAATAATGGCATGAACTTTAATACCCGCCTGAAAATTCCATCATGTGCATATACAGTTAGTTACTACCGTGTTGCTGGATGGTTAGCACACTTGTAACTTTTATCACTAGAAATAATGTAAGCAGTATTTACCTAAGTGTCTTCCAGGTGGTATAACGAAATTTCGTACACCAGTGAGGGGGAACCTTGTAGAGTTCACACATGCCACAGGTTCGCCACCACTGCCACAGACTCCCTGTGACCATTATCTTAAAACTGTATGTGAAAAATAATCATATATTAAAATTCAGCTGCATCAATAACACTAACCATGCTTAGAAAGCAAATGACTGTTCCTACTAACAGTGATGGTGACTAGCAGAGAACTGCAAACTGTAAAATGCAAGGACTAGCTCCATTTTAAAAGCACAACTCAAGGCCTCGCCTTAGTCACCAGTCTCCGTGAATCCTTACGCTTACAGGAAAGGCTAGATAACTGAAAAGAAGCACTAGGAAGGGGAAGGGGCAGCCAAAACCTTAGAAAATTAGCTAAAGAAACATGCAAATACACAAACTGGGGGAAATGTGAATCAAGAAGGAAGTCCTCCGTGGATGTCTGTGACATCAGCGTCAGGAAGATGAGTCACACCAGTTGGCTGTTTTTAAGAGCAGCAGACGTGGCCGTGGCCTAGAACTCCAGGCTGCAGGGTGCCCCAGGTAACAGAAGGGCATCCCAAGGGGCAACAGGAAGCAGCCTAGGGTACTTTATGTATTGGGCATGATCCCAGAGTTCAAGGAATAACACAGTCAGTTCCTGTGTACAAAGACTTTCACTCTTCCCACATTTTAACCTTTCTAAATAAAATACACCTTATACCTGATGATTCTAAAAAATTGACCAAGCAAATACAGAAATAAACTACAAGACACCAGTCAGTGCTTTCATTCGCGTCAATTTATCCATGAGAGGGGCACCTGTCAACTCACATGTGGTTTTTATTCAAGCCATGTGGACAACTGCTGTTTACCCAGGAACTAATTTTCCTTTTAGTAGCAGAAATCTGCTTTGTTTAGAAAAGCTCAGCTACAGAAATGTGTTTACCCAAATGACTGTGGCTGAAGAGGCTTTCAGGATACAGTTCTGGCCTATGAGATGCAAGCGGGGGGCTCCGGTCCATGAACTAAGAGAAAACACAGCCCCCTTCTGCGCTTCCCCGTTCCCATTCTTCCTGCAGAACCACAGACATGGGGTCTAAGGTCCAGAAACCAGCTCACCAATGAGAAAACAAGCACCATATGCAAGCAGAAAGCAGAAAGCAGGAGTCCAGGTCTCGGTGACACTCACCACTGCCAGCCTGCTCTAACTTTTCTTTATTACAGAATAAGCTTCTAACAAGGTAAGCCCTTTCTTGTCCAGTTTTCTAGAGCCTGTACTCAAATGCAGTATCACCAATAACATTCTTAGTTGCTATTTAAAATGTCTTCATAAATACTGTATTATGATGAAGGTTTTAAAATAAAAGCTATTACTGCATAGTGGAGCCGGAAATAAAGTGTTGTGATAATATAAATTTAATACGAGTGAATACTCATCACTGGATAAACAAATACACTTTTATTATTTCCTTCATAAGGTAACAACCGAGGTGCTGGACCTAAAATACAAAGGTATCTCTGAGATGATAAAAGTTGTATTTCTCTCTGCACATGTCCTTTAAACACCATAGAAAGCAATTAGAAGGAAAAGACATTGCCAAATCTCTTGAGTCAGATTTAGGGTAGTGAAATATGGCTTACGGGCCAAATACAGCCCACTATTTTTATTTAGTCTGCAGCCAATAATGACATTATATATTGGAGAGGAAAAATCAAAAGTATTCTTTGACAGATAAAGCAAAATGAAATACACATTTCAGTGCCATACAAAAGCTTATGGGGAACAAAACCATACCATTTCTTTTACATGTTGCCTATGCCTGTTCTGCCCTGTGTTGTGGCTTATATCTCAGTGTCCTCCTAAAGCCTCACGCACTCATCAGTGGGGCTTTTGAGAGCTGGCTGGATCATGAGTGTATAATACTGGGATTAAGAGTGTGTGACAGCAAGTTAGTTCACTGGTTTAGCATAGGCATGTGGACAGTGTTCCAGAAAGCACACACTGGGCTGGGTGGCACCACCCAAAGGACTTGCAGGCAGGATGGGGTAAGAGGGAAAGGGAGGCTCGCTGCTGCTGCTTTGCCATCCCCTGCCTGCTGTGCTTTAGACTGTTTTCCCCTCCCATGTCCCCCTGCCTCAGAGCCAGTCAACAAGGACTGTAATTCTACGAACTGTAAGCTACAATAAACCTTTCTTCCTTTAACTTGTGGGTATCAGGTACTTTGTCTCAGCAATGAGAAAAGCAGCTAAGACACTCTACAAAGGCAGAGTTACTCATGTAGCTGCAACAGAGAATATGTGGTACCCAAAGCCTAAAATAATCACTAGCTGCCCATTATAGAGAAAGTATGTCAACCTGTGGGGCTAGATCAGATCTGGCACACACCTGTACCCCAACATTCTGGAAAGGTGAGCCAAGTGGATCTCAAGTTCAAGCCCAACCTAGACAATGTAGCAGTTCAGCAAGACGCTGTCTAAATTTTTTTTTTTGCTTTTGAGACAGGGTCTTACTATGTAGTTCAGGTTGGCCCTGAACTCACTGTGATCCTCCTGCCTCAACCTCCTGAGTGCTGGTATTACAGATGTGCACCACCTCTCCTGGCTTCTATCTGAAAAAAACAAATAAATAAAATAATAAAATACAAATAAAGTAAAATTTTAAAATTAAAATAAAAATTAAATTTAAAATAAAATAAAAAGGGCTGGAGATGTAGCCGAGTGTGAAGGCCCTGCCTGGCTGGGATCAACCCCCAGTAATGCAAAAAAAAAAAAGTTCACTTAGTAAACTCTTCTGATTTTACATTTTACCAGTGACCCAGAACTCTTTATTGACTTTTGTTTTTCACCATTGTGTGTGGCATTTAATATCCTATATGATTTATGTATTTGTCCACCTTCTTCTACTAGAATATCAATTCCCCAAGAGCAGGGGCTTTTGTCTGCTTCAGGTACAGCTCCATCCTCCATGCATCTGGTACGAAACAGACATTCAACACACATTTACTAATGAATGCACAAAACTTTCGTACGTAGAAGGGCGGCAACCAGCTCACAGCAATGCTAATTCTCTCATCTTTGGGTCTCGAAGAGCCCTCTCTAGCCACTTCATTGATATTTTATTGCCTAAAGTTTTTAAAATTAGTTTTCCTCATCTCTCTCTCCACAACGGCAGTTCTACAAGCATAGGAACTAGTGCAGTCAGGTGGTCCTCATTAAGTACTAACTGAATGTGTGATTAAAGAACCATCACCCTGTGCTCAACAGCAGAGATTTTCAGGTGACTTTCAAGAGAAGCTATTCAAATCTTGTTGGTAATTTAATTTAGGAACAAATGCAACTGAAAGTTAGCCCAGCAGAAAAATACATCAAACACCAGTTTTCTCAGCTCCACATCAGGATGCCTTTAAAAAGCAGTGAGTCTAGGATCTTGTATCTAACTATAAATAGAATTCAGAAGGATCTGTAAACAGTGAATGTGGAAAAAACACTGCTTCTTAATCTGACAGTGATGGAAGAAGTAAGTTGCAAATGGCTGCATATTTCAATACTATTGTCGGTTAACTTTAAAAACTGCAAGAACACAGTGTTTTGTATTACTCAAATGATCATGCCAAATTATTGAAATATTTGTAAATCAACAGCAAATGAGAATTAAGCAAATGCATCACTACTTCTCTGATTCTGCTTCCAACTGCTACTACAGGACTCTTAGTCTTTTTTAGGGGCACAATGTTGTTTACTTCAGGGAATTTTAGATTATTTTTAAAAATTTTTTAAATTTTAAAGAGAATAATAAAAAAAGAACAATAGCAAAATACCAACAACACAGACAAAAACAAAATAAAAACTATAAAAATGATACAGGGTTTTAGAATAAAATGATAGGAATTAACAGTGGTTGTTATATCACATACTGTTATTTTCAACAGAAGTTGCTCTGATTACCTTATGTAAGAATGCAAGATTGATCAAACCATTAAAGAGAATAAAAATAAAAACAAAAAAACATTAGAAGCGATACAGAGTTTCCCTAAACAAGATGGCCGGTATTCACCAATGATTGTTATAATGCATACTGTTGTCTTCAAATCAGTTGTTCAGATTAGCAGATATAAGCATGCAAAATTGGTAAAAAAGATTAAGTATTAACTGTTCCTTTAAATAAACCATTAGACATCAGCAGTATAGTTATCCCAGTTATCATTCTATATATATACAGATAGTATTTTTCCCTTCTTTCTTTTCTCCTTTCCCTCATCCCAGTTGTTCCTTCCTTTGAGCAATTTCTTTCCCTTTCATAATACCTAAGGTATGTTTTGGGTTTTATTTACTCTTTCAGGTTCTTATACAAGGGAGACTGTCCTAACGACTTTCCCCAGCATCTCCAGGAGCTCTAAAGCCAGCTCCCCAACTGTGCTTTGAAGCAGCCCTCCTGGTCAATGCATGGGTAAACCTTCTTTCTCTCAAGTCTAGGCCCCAGATGTGCTGAGGACCCCACTGCCTGCTCAGGCAGCTGAGCAGCAAGCTGCTGGGTGCAGAACTTGCTGGCTCGCCATGGTCATTTAGGGACTGTGGAAGATGCTTGTAGCTTTCACTAGGAACCTCCTTGCTCTAGGAGTCCCTAGACAGACAGTCTGAACCCATTCAGCCGTTCTTGGCTCAGATTTAACCCCCACTCTCTGGCAATGACCTCTAAGTAACTTCAACTTTCATGCCTCTGCTGCTGTACTTTCTCCAGCAGGATTCGTCCTTTCCCAGGAGGCTGCTACTGGGGCTTCTGCACAAGGCCTTGTGTTCCTGATGCAGCAAGCTGACTGCAGCAAGCTGATTAAGAGACCAGGCCTTCAGGCCCTGTCCTTCCTATTCTTGTTTGGAACCAGCATGAAGGCTGGAGGTGAAGGGTGGCCTTTCCCCATAAAGGCGTTGGCACCAGGAAAAGGGCAAGAAAACCCCAGAAAAGCAGACCCTGAATAAACTGTAGCCTGCAGACTACCCAGGAGGGACCACACACCTTTTTCTCTTTAAGCTCAAGGTAGCCAGGTTCTCTGTAATTGCACGTGAACACATTTCTAACTGTGCCACTCACCATTTCACTGTTGTGGAGGAGGACAGAGGGTAAAATAACCCTGACAAGCCACCTGCTGCCAACGTTCTAATGATGCCAGGATCCCATGGCTTACATACAAAGCACTGGTCTCTACTTTCTATTTGAGTTTATCTTATTAGAAAGCAAATACCCGGTTACTAAGTCAAAGATAATCACTAAAGAGGTTGTCTTGCAAGAGACAGAAGCTTAGTTTCAGGAGAATCAGCATGTCATAAAAATGGATTAAAAGATATAGGGCAAGCTGGCTATGGTGGTGTATGCCTGTAATCCCAGAATTTAGGAGGCTGAGGCAGGAGGATCACCGTGAATTCGAGGACAGCCTGGGCTACATAGGGAGACCTTGTCTCAAAAAAACGAAACCAAACAAATAAAAGATATAAGGCAATTTTGGAAAGACCATTATTATATGTAGTAAGTTAATACAATCTTAATGGAAAGTCTGTGCTTGTCCATGTATCATCAGCACAGCCCTTGGCATTTACTACACATTCATATGTTAACACTAAACAAATACTGTTGGCCTTGGATAAATACTGTTAACACTGTTTTTTTTAACCAGTCACACTTTTTGTCCTTTTCTCAGACAACTTGCATTGTTCTTTTCTCCACTTTAATATTATCTTTTCAATTTGCAATTTTTAACTTAAAAAATCATAATCTCATCATTCCATAGTATTTTTCATGGATCCTCTAGGTATATGAAACATTTATAAGTATACTTTGTACACCTGCCATAAGAACACACATTGTGGGGAAGGATGTTTCAGTGCTAAGATTTCCTGTTTCTATAATCTTTGTAGTTACTGTTGCATCCACAAACTATTGAACACTTACAGTACCACAGTAAAACATTCTCCTAACACTGAAAATTGAAGTATGTTTGAAGAGTTTTTTCTTTTGTTAAAAAAAAAAAGTGTTCCAAATTTGCCGACTCTTTTCATCGTAGCAAGCAGTTATCAGTAGTGAGCTACTGAGGAGTTATTCGGACACACACAGATGCACACATTCATACCCCCTTGATTCACCTCTTCAAGATGAGGATGGAACCTTAACAAATGTGATCTTGTTCATGGTAAGCATTTTACAAAATGGATTGTAAGAAATGTTTGATATTGCTGACTTGTTTATGAAAACAATGCTATCCCATTGCATTATCAAATGCAAATTCTCAGGAAGCTTTTTCAAATGTAATAATGTAACATCGTTCAGGTGATCTGGAATTACCAATGGACATAAGATAATATGATTTTACCTATCAAAATTTTAACAAACTTTGCGAGACTGGTCAATCAGATCCGAAAGTGATTGCCATTGCACTTTGTCCTAGTGATGCCCACCCTTACCCTGCACCTAGATGTCTCATCAATTATCTTTCTCAGCAGTAACACTACTGAAGGAACCTCTATTGTAACACCCACCATTCGCTCACACTGTTCTTAAAAATTGTTTTGATTGAAGTTAAAAAATACAATACTTATCATTACAAAATAAAATTAAAGATAATTGTTTCAACTGTGTCTCATTGTTTTCATTGCTACTTTATGGACATTTTGTAACGCATATTTCATTATGTGCAGTAATATATGCGTGGACTTTATTTAAAAAATATATATATACGCTCAAATAGTTTTTTTTTAATTATTGGAGTATGTGATGAAAAATCTTTGTAGAACAACACACAGAAGGGTGGGAACCAGGAGAAACATGAGTGTGCAAACACATGAGATTACACATCACCTGCCTTTGTAACATTAAAGTCTCAGTCTAAATTTGAAGGCAAATAAATCTCTATTCCAAATATATGAGAAACATAAAATACTGCTATTCTAGTATTTCAGTACCCTTCTATTCTTCTAGGTTTAAAAATCAGTTTATAAATTCTTGTTTTGTAAAAATAGTGGGAAAAGCTCCCTATTAGATTTTCTTAAAGTGTGGCTTAAGTTTTAATATTCTTTGCCTAGAAACAATCCAGTATACCTAGGATGAGAAAAATTATCAGACTAAAAATGAACTCCTATGAAATTAGCCAGAAATTCACTGTAAATACAGAATTACACTGTGAATGCTAACATTTTCTACAGATTAATCTTCGTCAGACTTGGCAATAAATTTAGAGGCAGAAAGCACAGGAATACCAGCGCACAATGGAGATAACCTCATGCCCCGAAAAGTCCCTTAGCATTGCTTTCTCTTCACACTAACACCTTTTCCCTGAGGACATCACAGACTCCCACTACTGTAGCTCTCACCTCACTGCATCCAGACTGCGGCTTGAAATTGTCCTCTTTTATAAGACTGATCCTGCAGTTCCAATGCATTTCTGGAAATGTATGTTTAAATGTCTCACTGGCACCTCAAACTTCACTGGTGAACAGAAAACTAAAGCCTTTGTTGTTACACATCAGCCAACAAACCACCTCTCTTTGCTACCCTACTGTTACAATTATCAGTGATGCCATTGCTCTGACAATACTACTGCCTGAAAGTCCCAAACACGGCACGTTGCAAAAACAGAAAACCTTCATGCGCCCGTGCATCTGTATGTGTGTGCGCATCTGCACACACACACCTCGGAGAAGGCAGCTCCTCACTCTTAGTTGGCTGTCCGTGGCCAGCTTGGCACAGGTCTGGCGGGGACACTGCTCGGTCTGTGAGCGGGTGGCTCTGCTGGCCCGACAGTCACAATGAATGATGCACACGGCAGTGTCCTGACCTCAGATGCACTGGGAGCTTGGAGTCTCGTTCTAGACATGAACCTTGTGAGCCAGAAAAGCATGGGTCTGTGTCCTCGCAGCGAGTTACCAAAGCCCATCTCTTCATGTGAGATACGGATAGTAATTCAGCTCAGAAGAGTGGCGCTAATCATGTGGCAGAATGGTCACAAGTGTCTCAAAAGAGCTCACCAGGTTTTGCTGTTATTATTTTGATACTTTTTATTTTAAAGTTAAAGCCTCAGGAGTTATTCTGTTTTTCAGAAGCAAAAGCCCATGCCAGGCGTGGGGGTGTCTGGGTGCAGTAAAATCCACAGCTACATGCCTTCTGACATGCTCATCCGTTCATCCATAGGTGTACCTGGAAGGCCAGGCAGAGGCGGGCCCTGGTCTAGATGTGCAGCCCGCACTCACTTCGTCCTTTTTCAGCATGCAGAAAGGAGCCTGTATTTAGGCACCGGTGGTGCACAAGGCCTCAAACCCCAGGGAACAGAGGATCTGTCCCTGGGATCAGTCGCTCCGGTAAGGCATTTCCCTTCTGAATAGGAGCACAGCGCTGTTCAGCAGCACAGCCCGGCCCCTGGCTTACTAGCATGGCTCCCACAGGCCAGGGCAGCAGGAGCAGAGCAGACCGAAGTAAGGACGAGGGCAAAGGGCCCCTGTGGGGCTCCAACCCCTTGCCGCAGACTGGATCAGAGGGCAAAGGGCCCCTGTGGGGCTCCAACCCCTTGCCCCAGACACAGATCAGCAGACTGCACCGCGAGTACCCATCTGCACTGGCAGACTGGAAGCACGTGGGCACAGCTCACTCTGTGTGCTCACAAGGGCAGCTACTTCACACTCCCCTCCCTGCTGGACTCAGGAACACTCAAGCTAAAATAAGGAAGTGGGGCAGAGGAAACAAGACTTCAGCCAGATACGGAGCAATTAACAAGTGCCCCTTTGGTCCCTCCTGCGCCTGTCCTGGTGCGTTTTAAAACTGATACTCGCACCAATTTAAATACCCTTCTTTCTTTCAACACACTTCTCTTTTTTGTTCAAAACTATATATGAAAATCAAGAAGTGTTGGGGATCACAAATTATAAACTGAGGCGAGGCCCAGAGGCCTTAATTAAGGCCTTAATGGCCCCGTACCGCTGTGCTGCTCCACGGTAAGATCCTCCTTAGCTTAAAATCAGCACCACCCCAAGTCACCCCATAATCCCCTCATCTCATTCCTCAATGTAAACAATGTGATCGATAAACACCGAGGCTCTGGCTGCCTGGGCCTTTGGTTCCTGTAAACAACTGGCCATCCCAGGTCCCCGCAGCACTGCTGTCCTACCTCTTGCTCTTTCTTCTCCCGGGCCCTGTAATGCCTGGCAGGGGACTGGAGCCCAGGGCAGGAGTCCCCGATGGAGAGAGGTTGATACATAATCAACCCAATTACTTCTCTCACTTCCCTCCTGAAATCTGGGTGGGCGTCAGTTTATGGGCTTGAGTTTAAAGGACTACTTCTGAAAAGATCAAGAATTTCCTACTCGTGGATGAATACTTCTTCACATTACTGGAATCTAACCCACCACTAACAAACACATCACCTGTATCTTCTGACTGGGGATCAATATTTTCATCAGAACAGCTTAGTCAATTCTTCCCACATTTCAGGCCAATTCCTTGTGTAATTTAAAATAGCTAAGTACAATGTTAGCACTAAATCACAACTTTTATTTTTTTATAAGTACGTTTGCAGTAGACTTTTATACTTTGTGTGGCGTTGGTACGTGTACTTACATGCCTTAATTCCTTTTTTTCCCCCCATGTCTTGATCTCAAGGTGTATCCATTTTCCTACAAATGACTCAAGTTTACCTGTACATCAGGAAATTTTACCTCAAATTTAATAACTTTATTTTTTGGAACTATGCTGAAATGTTGAATTCCATGTAATTACTTGCTCATGTTCAACGCCTAAAATCAGTGTGGCCCACAGCCTCCCCTCCACTTTTTGCTACCAACTGGCTATACAGTTTCAGTCTCCGAGTAAGCCAACCATGAAGTCATTTCTTTCCCTTTTTTCATTCTTTCCTTCAGCTGCCATGTCCAGGCAGTTGTAGTCTATCTTGCTGGTTTCTACTGTTTCTACAGTCCCCTTCCCGCTGCAATCCACACCTCCAAGAATTTACTGTTCTACTACTACCAAAAAGCAGACAAAACTGTGCTTCTCGTTGCTTTTTCAAGTTTCACAATTTCCCATTGGCTCTTGATTAAAAAGAAAAAAAATGTTCCACAGTCTCTGAGTCCCAGATTTGCAGGCCTCATACCTTAAGCCCCCTCCGTATCTGACATCCACAGTTCTGGGATCTGGACATATATTCCTTTCAGAGAACTGGCTGTATCTCAAATCCCTGCTTTGCTAGTATCACTCCATCTTTCCTCTCCAAAGTATGCAAATTCACCTTGCTTGGCAAGACCTGGCACACTTTTATGACACATTTATGTTGTGGTACTGATCTAAAAATTCCCCCAAGAGTCCCACTGTTGAGGTGTGGCTTTCTCAAGGTAGTTTGGGTCATAGTGGTGCTATGCATGCCAGGAGCTTAATCCATTAATGAGTTTGCAGCTAAACGTGCTATTGGGAGGTAAGGCCTGACTGAAAGAGGTAGGGCCCTAAGGGATCCTTGTCCTCTTGTACCTAGCACGAACTCTTTCTTTCATATTCTCTCTCTCTCTCTCTCTCTGGCTGTCATGGGTTTAGCAGCTTTGCTTCACCATGCACTTTTCATTGTGCTGTTTTTGCCATGGAGCCAACCAGGGACCCTCTAAACCCTCTCAAACCAATGCGCCCAAATAAATCTCTCTTCCTTTAAATTGTAGTATCTGGTATTTTGTTTCAGAGACAGGAAAATGAACAATACATTTTATTTTCCATCATCTCATAGACATTATGTTCTTTATTTTAAATAGTCACTGCACATTAATCATGCACACAAACATTAATATTTGTGTTAGTTAGGTTCTAGATGTTCTAGTTCTAGATGTGTTGCAATTCAGTTGCAACCAGAATCATGGAACAAATTCTTTGACCAGAATCATAGAAAGAATTAAGTTCATGAACCAAGATATCACTGTATGTCTTCTCAAGAGTATTTTCCACAGTCTGTGTTTATATATCGTCCAAAATGACTCTGGAGATGGTCTAAAACAGCAGTGGCCAGCCTATGGCACACAAGCTGCAGCAGGCTATTTTTATCATTGAAAGCTCTGAAAGGTTCACCACCACTGCACTAAGGGGTCAGATTCTGGAAAGAAGAATGAGCGACTAAGATTTACTTACTTATCAGACACCAGAGAATTCAAAAAAGCTTAGTGATAGCACCACTACGCACTCACCTGCATACCAGAGAAACCTGGACTTCATCTTTCACTTTGTCTATGATACAATTAACCAACAAGTCAAAACGGTTCTACTTTCAAAATTTTTCTTGAACCCAGCCACACTTCTCTATCTTCACTGTTACTAGCCCATGCCATGCTATCCTGCATCCTCTTCAGGTAGGTTCCCCCAAAACTTTTACAGAAAAGCTAAAACAAACTGGTTTAAAACATAAACCTCATGCTTTCACAGCTCTGCTTAAAATCTTAGTGACTTCCCAGGCTCCTTTAGCTAAAGGTAAACACTACAGAGCAGCAGTGATGACAGCCACCAACCCATCCGGTTTTCAGTCCTCTCCTTGCTACCCACTCTGCCACAGTAGCTCCTGACCCTTAGTTGGACCTGGGGCCTCTGGAGGGCTTCTTAAAACAGATTACGGAAGAGGTGGCACCTAGAGCTTCTGATTCAGTAAAACTGGGGTGAGGTTTTCTCATATTTTAAAACAACGCAACATTATTTGCCCATAAAAATGAACGAAATACCAATATACGCTACAATAACGGGTGATCTTTGAAAACAGGGTAAGCAAAAAGCAGTTGATCACAATGAACTACATGTTGTATGATTTCACTGATACAAGACCTCCAGAAAGGGCAATCTACAGGCAGAGAGTAGGCTAGTGGCTGCCAGGGCTGGCCTGGGGCACGGGGGAGGACGAGGGGCTGATGGCTAAGGAGCAGTTGTGAGAGGTCTTCACCAGGTAATAAAAAGCCCTAATATATATGGTTGAATACCACAGTGTTGACAACCCTGTAGATGTTCTGAAAGCCACTAATTGTACACGTTACATAGTGATGTGTGTGGTGTATTACTTACATCCCAAATAAAGCTGCCTTTAAAAGCCCAGTGTGCGTTTCTCACTACTTCATAACAAGGCAATTCACAGAGTAATGGGCCACTGCCACTGCTCTGAAAACACTGCCAGGTCCCCCTTCATTTACTCAGTCGTACCACTCTTCCTGCGTACCACTCTTCCTGGTCTACAGGCCGGGACATCTCCCTCTCCGCTCTCACCCAGCCATCTCAGCCTGTCCTTCCTTACCGGCCTCAGCCTTTCTGTCGCCACCCCAGTGAGTCAACCTTCCCTGACAAAAGCTCCCAGGTCAGGCAGGGTGTTTCCTTTTCACACGTTTTCAGAGTCTAGTTCCTTCTTCGTAACATTAATCACACTTTTAATTAGTAAGTTCCATAAACAGTACCTTCCCTGCTAGCATGTAAGGCAGGCAAGGCAGAGGAATGTCTGCCCTGTTTTCAGATGAACCCTTGGGGCGAGCATGACAGTCTCAGCAACGCCTACACCCAGAAGGAACGGGGAGAAAGGTGAGCTTTACCAGTCACCCACAGGTGGGCTGATGCCTTCCCGTCCACCCAGCCCCTTCCTCCTGGCTGTCCGGACACGCAGCAAGTCTGAGAGGAAAGCATGTACCCAAGCATTTCTGATGGCCCTCCGGTAGCTCACAGGGACAGTACTAGGGTGACGGGCACAAGAGGAACCAGAATGGCACCCAGACTCACTCTGCAGATCTAACTCAGCCCACGTCTGGCTTAGCGGATCCCACAGGGCAGTGATCCCGCTGGAATAACCACAGTGGACCAGGCTAGGGGCTCACCACCAGCGTTTGTACATAAAGGAGTATTGAACCACGGGAAATGAGGCAGAGAAGGAATTAAAACAGAATTCAAAAAGCAAAGAGTCAAAGCCGAAGTCGTTCAATCCTTTGCCACACAAATTCCACCCACTTGTTCAGGGAAAAGGACTGGCGAATTCACTTGATTTCTAGTGGAAAAACATCACTGTGATCATATCCCATCAACTATTCTTACACTTCCTTTTCAAAACTTCACTGAGCACAATCACATTTCACAAATAAAATAACAAAATAGAATTTTAAGCCAAAGTACTTTGTGTATCAACTGCATTCAAAAATAAGCAAGAACTCATCTGGAAATTTTTAATTTGGAAGATTTTCCACTTTTTATTGATCACACAGATGAATGGTTTCCCACTGGCAGATTCACACAGGAACGTGGTACACTGAGGTCATCTTCACCCCAACGCCCGCTGCCCTCCCCCACCCCACATTGGGGGGCTCAGTGCCTGTGTTTTGCTCATACCCACCCCGTTACCTGCTGTTATACCCTTCTTCCCCCTTTCCTGTTCCCCTTGTCTACTGGTCTCTCCTCTACTTGTCATCTTTTTTAGATCCCATGTATTATCCACCTCAGTCTGAGTTATTTAGCGCAACACAAAATTTGGAAGGTTCATGAAAAAAATTTTCCTCTTTCACACTGAGGTGAGTGTCCATAAATTCTCCCCATCTGCCCATGCACACCCTGACAACATGGCCGTGCAGCCCTCCCAGCCCAGCGTGGAGACTCCCTGTCCACCTCTTAAATCCAGGCTCCCGGGGACCCCTTTGGCCAACGGTGTATTCCTTGGCCTGATGTAAGCAAGTCTGAAATGCACCTAGTATTTGCACTCTGGCTGCCCTAGAACCTGTTAGGCTACCACCAAGCGCAGAAGCTTAAGCTAGCTAGCTGGACAATGAGATACACACGACTGCTACCCTCCCACTCTGCCCACCCTGCCCCTCAAACCTGCTGCTGCCCCTAGATGCTCTCCGAACCTTTGATGATGTCCTGCCCACTTTCTTAAGCGCCTCTCAATCACTCTTTTGCATGTACCACCTCTTTCAGGATAGGATCCTGTGTGACACACTGTTCCCGGTTTTTCCAAATCCCTGGGCATCTTAAAACTTCATTTCCACATCTCTTTTTTGATGGCCTACGACTTTCCAGAGCCTGCTCTGACAATGGAAGGAAGTTCTCACTCCGAGCCTGGAGCTTAATGCTCCTTACAGCAAAGATCTCCACGACTTCTCATGAAATCTCCTCCCACCGCTCCATTCCGTACATCTATTTGCTCACTATAGTGACTGTCTTAGTTACTTTTCTTGTTACTGGGACAAAGTACCCAACACCCAAAGTTAAAGGGGAAACGTTTATTTAGCTCACAGTCTGTAGAGGTTTCAGTCCGTAATCTGCTAGCTCTGAGGCGGGGTGGGTTGGCAGAGGGGCATCAGAGAGGAGAAACAGTTCACGATAGGCAGAGGACAGCAAAAAGCAAGGGAAAGATGGGGCAAGCCTTTCTCTAACCTTGTATGAAGACTATAAACTCACACCCTTAATCCCAGCACTGGAACAAGAATGAATCAAAAACTAGATTCAGCCACCTCTGAAAAGCCCAACCCCCACAACAGCATGAGGCTTTGGGGGGACGTCTGGACATAAACCATAACAGTGAACTGTCCCTACAATTCTTCGGTTTTCTCCATTACTCTTGCCTTGAACACTCTCTTACTTTCTCAGTATTTAAGTCCTGCTCTCCACAAGGCCCAAATACCAAATGATTCAGCAACCGCACTATTGGGTATGGGTCCAAAGGAAACGAAATCAGTACATGTCTACGACACACTCGCACTCCCTGCTTACGTCAGCACTAGTCACTGTAGTCAAGACATGGAAGCAACCGAAGTATCGGTTAACACTGTGGAATAGTATTCAAACAACACAAATGAAATCCTATCATCTGCCAAAACACAGATGGAAATGGAGGTGATTATGTTACGTCAAATAAGCCAGACACAGAAATATAAATACTGTACAGTATCACTTGCATGTGGAATCGAAAAGACTTGGTCTCTAAAGAGCAGAGTGATGGTTACCAGAGGCTGGGAAAGCAGGTGCAAGAGAGGGATGAGAAAGGCTAATCAACCCGTTCTAAGTGACACACAGGAGAATAAGTCCTGAAGTTCTGTTGCACAATGTGACCACAGACAATGACAGTGCACCGTTTTTATGGTGGGCCTCACGTGGTCACTGGAGGGGCTTTTTGGAGGTGGCTGAATCTTGGGTGTGTGACACACGGATTAAGGGTATGATACTGGAACTAACGGTGTGTGGTTACTAAATTTGTCCACTATTGGTTTAGCATAGTTCTGGGTGTGGATAATAGAAAGGCTCAGCCTGGGTGTGGCTGGCAGGATCCAAAAGGCAGGTAGCCCGGAAGGAATAACAGGGAGAGGAAGGCTGCTTCTGCTGTGGCTGCTGCTGTTTGCCTCCTGCCCGCCTGCCTGCCTGCCATGAACTGTCTCTCTTCTGCAATGTCCCTCTGCCAGGCCACCCTGCCTGAGCCAGCTGACTACAGGCCTGACACCTCCACAAACCATGAGCTTTAACTCTGGATGTTGAATATTTTGGCTCAACAATGAAGAAGAGTAACCATAACAATTGTATAATTTTTAAAATGCTAGAAGAAAGGACTTTTAAATGTTCTACAACAAGGAAATGATAAATGCTTGAGGAAATAGGTTTATCTTGAACATTACACAGTATATACATGTATTGAAACATCATCTAGTACTCCATAAATTATGTATAATTTTATGCCAAATAAATATTAAAGTAATAATAAAGACCCTATCAATCTCATCATCTGGGTGTTCTGTTGTTGCTTATATGTTTTCTCTTCATTATAAACCACTTTCCTGTTTTCTTATGTCTAGAAATTTTTATTGTATACTGAACACTGTACATGATACATTATGGAGCTCTAAGCCACTACTGCCTTGAGGTAACAGTGTTTTCCTTTTTAATTGCAGTTGAATCTAACGTTATATAACACAATGTGTTTATTTGAGTTTCTTAAGCATTTCATACCAGTAACCTACCTATCATTTGCTTCTAGTACAAAACTGCTTTTGGAAGAACACTAGCTTTTCCCCACAGACAACTCCGTGGAGAATTGTGTTGGGGGTAAAAGGAAAACAAGAAAAGCAGAAAAGAAGGGAGAGCAGGAGAAAAGGGTGAGAGGCAGAGCGATGGAATCTCAGCACACTCAGCTCTCCAAAGGTAACAGGCACGGGCCTACGGCACAGGCTAAGCAGTCTTACGCGCAGACTCACCAATACCACCACAGAAGCAAGGCCACGGGCACAGAACTTTTTCTGCTCAAAGAGAATGCAAATGAACCACAATGCACTCTCCTCTATTTTTTTTAAGGGACATCTGTAAGCCTCACAAAATAATCACAGAACTGACCTTGTGTGAAAGGTATTAAAGTACTTACAACCCTGAGAGGTGAGGACACACACGATTTGACAATAAGGTCCAAACTGCACAAATGACAGTTTCAAATGGACAATTACCAGTTCAGATTTATGGCCCTGGGGCAAGCAACTGAAAATGTTTCTAAGTGGAGACAGGTGACTAAGGGACCAAAATCAGAGACAGCGTGACTGACACCAATGTGCCCTCCAAGTGAACCCCTGCCAAATGGCCCCTGGATGGCCTTTCTTTACTCCAGGTCCATTCTCCTCTGCTTGGAGGTTCTCCAGACATACTGTACACTCAGGCTCCCAATGCTTTTGAAAACCTGATGTGTGAGGCACCTGCGGACTCCCACAATCCACTCCAACTCCATGCTCCACGCTACTCCTCACCCAGCTCATTTCCGTGCTGTGCGCTGATACCAGGCTGGTTACAGCCTCTCAAAATCCCAATGACAAAGGACCGATTTGGTGTTGCTTTAATATTCCAATCTGTTATAGAATGATATTTTTATAAAACAACAAAAAGGATTTCTATAAATAGAAACTAACGAAGACATGAAACAGAAGTGCATCATGTCATGAGTTGATAAAATTACTCTGTCAGGTTGCCATGAACACTTCTAAGTAACTTTCCTCACGGGAGTGCTCACAAAGGCTTCTCCAGGGATCACACCTGTAGTAGCTCTTCTCCAGACCCCTCTAGGCCTTGGGCACTTCCTCCCTCCTAGCTCCCCACTGCCCACTCTTCCTGGTTAAACTCTCTTCAGCATTCCCGGTGCCGTCTCAACCCCACAGTGTGCGGCCCTGGGCCCTCGAGAGCAATCCCAGTGGTTCTCCACCGGACTCACTGACCTTTCCTGTGACATGCAGATGCGTGGGACAGTTTCGGTTATCACAACTGCTAGTGGCACTTATGGGAAGAAGCAATACTGAGGGGAATGTCTTGATTCCTATAGGAAGAGGAGGAGGAGGAGGAGGAGGAATGGCAGGAGGAAGAAGAGCTGGAGGAGAACACTAAACACTGTAAAAAGCAATAGATACCACCCCCCACACGCACAAAACTTATCCAGCCCAAAATGTCAACAGTGCCAAGGCTAATGCAATGCATGGACAGCTGGTAGCTATGTTGTCACACCCAGCTGAACTGAATGGGCATGGTGCTGGGTGTGGAGGGCCCACCTGAGGATTGTCACCAAAGGCACACAAGGAGAACTGGAGGGGATATGGTGTTGTGTTAATTCTCCTGAAGAAGCTTGTCATACTGGTTTTCCTGGTATGAACTTGGTTGTTCTCACCACTGGAGGAGCTCAGGACCTCCTTGTCCCTGAGGATGGACGTTGTTCTTCTTGCGGAAGCTCTGGTCCTTACTCTCAGCGTTGCTTCCTGGCTCCAGTGCAGATTCCTCAGCCTGCCGGCACAGACCCTTCATCCTGTTGGTGCAGACTTTCTAGCTTCCGCCACTGACCTCTAGGCCTTGCTAGTGCAGACAGACTTGCATGGGTCACTGTCCTGGGTTCTAGGCCTCCAGATGGACTTGTGGAGGACACTGCTGTGAGATCCTGACCCTCAGCCGGATTCTTTGGGTCTCTAGTGCATGGACAGATCTCCCACACCCTTTTGCACTTAACCCTTTGAGCGAGTATTACAAAATAATCCTATAAATTATGTGTCCTGTACTAATACCTTTCCCTTGTAAACCCTGACTACAAGAGCTGAAAACCTCTGCCTTATGCCAACCACTGCCCTTCTAACCACCTCCTCTCCAAATCTGCTAACACATCCAGGGTCACCAAGAGCCTAGTATTTAATGAGATGTCGCCTGGCTCTGTGTACTAACACAGCCTAATATGCTTGTGCCTCTTTCCCCACCTTCACTACAAATTCCCCTCAAGGAAGAAGACAGGGTCACACCTGAGCCCTGGGTTTCAGGGGGCTTCTGCCCGGAGTGACATGGTGCTGATTACCTCCTTCCTCGCCTGTCTGCCACACTGCAGGGCTCCTAACAAGCTTCTCCACCGACAGAGTGCATCCACAAACTACTCTCAGTCTGCATTTAAAAAAACTATTATTTAGTGATGTGAAACCATACTAAAAATTAGCAGAAACATGGAAGGAAAGATGTGGGTGGTTGGATTTTATTGTTTTTACATTTTCTGTCAAGATTACATGTTTACTTCTTAAAGAAAAAACTCAGCCAAGCATAAAATATGCATTTACAATGCCACTATTTGGCAAGATTCTCTGAAAATTATATACAATGCCTCATACATGTGCTTCCTGCTAATTAGAGGATATTTTTGTAGAAGCGCTATTCCAGCAAAACAGGCTGCAATAATCAGAATCCCTGCAGTGGGGAGGAAATCCTGCTGAGGACAGTGCTTTTCACAGACATGGGTCACAGGACTTGGGCCAGAGGCCACGACGTCATCACTGCCCTGAGCAGCTCTTTGCACCAGTGAGCTCTGAATGTGTCACTCCTGTCCACGTGCACAGCGACTCCGAGAAGACCGCACAACTGCTCTGCCTGTACATGAAAAATGATTACATCTTATAGACAATGTGTTACTATGAAGTGGTCTGCAGTTCTGCGGGAGGCATAAACCTATATACCTAAGAGCAACCCGGTGCTCTTACTCGTTCTACAGACCGGCTTCCTATCCTGGCCAGCACAAGTCAGCTCTCTCCCCTCTGTGGGCTTCTGTGCAGGGCTGGTGTGATTTGCTGGCTGGAAACTACAGGTACTAACTTCGGCTGGACACCCCATGGTGGTTCCACCCTATCCAGCTCCACAGGGAGCTTGTCTTTCTCAACTCCGTCCAGGCCCTTGCTTTTCTCACAAAAGACCCTCATTCCTGCATCCCAGGTGAGATCACTAATGACTTAGACAGTGTGCCCAAATTCTGACCTCTGCCTCAAATTTCTGTGTACCTTTAGCCATGTAATTCTATTCCTCTTGATTCAAAAGAGTGGTGAAATTAAAATTAACACAGGAGGTGGGGGAGCGTGAGTAGGAGGGGGAGAGAGGGAAAGAAAAGAGCAGAAGAAGAACGTGCCACATCCAAGGGTATGAGGGGGATGAACGACAAGGCCGGCCACTGCACACAGTGCCATCGGACAGGGCTGGCCAATGAGTAATCTCCAGATGAGACTCGGTAACAGCACCCGCCAGGAAGCCCAAGGAGTCCCCCTTGAGCCAGGTGCGCAGGGAGCACTGGGAAACCACAGCGAGTGTGAGCAAAGAGCAGGAGCACACGTGGGAAACGGAGAGCAGCGGCATACACCAGGAAAGCCTGCGTGCACCACGCACTGTAACGGCAGACAGGAAGGAGGGCCAACGGGAGGTAAGAAAGGGGCTGCTGCGCGCAGGGCAGGCTGAGGGGCGAATGAGCTACTCTTCCTGGAACTGGAAAGCGAGCCTCTCTGCATAATGGACACTCGGCCCTTTTAGACACAAATATCTTGTTATAGTTTTACTTTAAACTATTTTTAGAAATTTTTCTAAAATGTACCATGTGTGTTGCCGCACTGTTAAGCAGAGTACATCAAACTAAAATATGCCAAGCATAAATTAATCTGTGCTAAAAATCATCACAATGCTCCCTTTCCATGCTGTGACAGTGCTCCAGAACTTCAGAGTCCTTTTATGCGTAAAAGTCTGCCCTTTGCTCCATCCAAAGGAGTCTAGAAATGCACTTCTGTGACCCTGCAGTCCAGGAAGTCCAGCGCTCCAGTCCCCACCCCAGCCCTGTGCTTCTGAAGACTCCTGTGGCCCTGAGGGCACCCCTGAGGGCAGCCAACCTGCAGGGTGCACAGGAACGAGGCACGTGGACCCAGCTTCACTTCATCCCATGGCTCCCAAGGTCTCTCTCTGACTACAAGCAATAACACACTAATTTTACAGTATCTTACCTGTGGAGGACATTCTTTAGTTGATCTTTCAGTGTATTGCCTCAGATATAACCTGGCCTCGGTTGTTGCGTTCTGGTGGAAGTCTAGCAGAAGCTTTGTAAGACCTGGCTTCCACACTAAATGTTTTGCTGTGATATTCAGAAAGGAAGGGTGACATGATGGCTGTCTAGTCAAGTCTCAGGCCTATGGTAATTGAGTTGTATTGTTCTTGCTAAAATGGTTAATAGCCACTCATTAGCCCAGTTGCCTCTTTTGTTTTATCTCAATAAGAGGTTACTGAAAATGTGATTCGAGGCTGCAGTTCAAGAGGCTGTGAGGCCCCTGATCCCAGAATATTGTCTCTCTTGTATTTCTTTTTCTTCTTACTTTTTTATTCATACGTGGGTACCTCGTTCTCGAGACCTGTTCACCCTGGACAGAAACGGATACTAGACCTACACTTACCAGCATGAATTGTACTTAAGAAGAACCAGAACAAACAACGCCCTAACGCCCTTTATGTTTGCCAAAGCAGCGTTCCACCTACAAGCTCCATCCGCACCCCTTCTGCATGGGCACCACCTCTTGGCTATGGAATCTACAGAAGCAGTATTTCCTCTGCATCGATTCGATAAAATCTCACGTTGTCTAATAGGAAGCCTACTGATAGAAGGGTAAAAGGGACAGTTCCTGACCTCCTAGAAGCTGGAACCGGAAGGACCAGGAGTGAAGACACTGGGGCCACAGCGAGCGGTGTGGGAGGGGTCAGTTCATGGGAACACGCCCCTGCCAGACACTGCACTTCCGCGCCAGGACCCAGCAGGCGGGTCGCTGAGAGCACAAGGAAAGTGACCTGCGAAAGACAACAGCCCGGAGGACTGAGACAAGAAAGCCGGTAAATAAGCAGCCAGAAGAACAGTGAGAACGTGCTGCTTCGGGGTCTGAACAGGAGCGACGGTGGCGGTGCCTGTCGGCTGGGCCTTGACGCTGTGAACTCCAGCGGGCCTTCGATGATCCTCGTGGCTGTCTGAATCTAGAACATACTTCATCTGATAGGCTTTCCCTCTTCCTTGCTCCCTCCCTCCCTCCCGTCCTCTCTCTCTTCCTTTTAATAGAAAAGGAATTCAGAAGGTAAACTATTAACTATTTCATCCCTGTTAATTATCTCTTAGAACCAAGCTCACTAGTAAAACACGAGGGTGGAACTAACCACGGAGTGCCCATTGCTCTTGTTCTCAGGCTACCGCATCAATACAAATTTTAATAAGGGGCCTCTAATGTCTTTGGAGCAAGCTGCTGTATTCAGTTTAAAGGACTCGTAATAACAGTAATAATAAAATGGTAATAATGATAATGGCTGTCCCTTCATCGAGCCTCAGCGACTGTAAATAGGAATTACGAGATGAGAGAAGTGAAAGGACTTGCTAAGTCTGCTTGCCCATGAGGCCACCAGAGTCGTAATTCAGATCCAGGCCTCTTCTGCTCCTTGAGTTCACATTCTTTCCATGTACTGCATCACCCATAGCTCACAATTTATCTCCTAAATTTATGAGGCTATTGGGATAAAGTACATGTAAAGAATCTGATCATAATAAGATGGTTGACGATAAACAAAACATGAAAATCTTGGAAAAATGAAGTGCAACAGAGGAAGCTGATGAACAGCAGCTTCGCTGACACCTCCTGGGGGCCCCACCCTCCCTCCTGCCTTCCTGTGGGTTTTCTCTGCCTCTTTCACTCTACCCCGGTGGTGGAGGTGGTTTATACTTCACCAGCCCTGCCAATCAGCAGCAGCGTAGACTATGGCCCCCTGCCTTCTCCTCCCTCTCTGCACTGAACTCCCACAGTAGGCTGCAGTACGCTAATCAACTGCTTCTGCCCCAAAAGCACCTGTTTTGCAGGGTAGCCCGTGGAACTCAATTCTTTCTCCCAGGAACCCAGGGTCTGAGACAGAAAGAAAGAACACAAAGCTCCCACCACCACCACTTGTTCCCATAGATCCCACATGTCCCCGGAGTCCCCACATATCCAGCACTCAACTCATCTCTGTTCAGCCATCCCAAGCAACAGTTCCTCGCCCACACTACCCTCTTTCCCTCGCCCATCCCACCCCTTTCCCTCCAGTGTAACACTTCAGTAGTTCCAGCCAACTTCAGCACACATACTAGAATCACGTTCTGGGCAGGTCATTGTAAATAGCCCCTCGGGCGCTCCCTATGCGCATCTCCCCATTGCACCTCTGCTTCCCTCCTGTGGGACAGGCTGAGAGGAACAGGAGGGCAGCAATTTAGGCGGCTGAACTCTGGCTCCTAAGCAAAGCAAACGACCTGAAGTTTTGGTCTATTGCTCCATGAGACAGGAAATATAAATGTCTACTGTACGGAGTTACTTGAAAAACACAAAATTACAAACACAAAGCCCCAGTACTTCCTGCATATGGTGTAGATGGCGGTCACAATTATTGCTGTCATGAAGTATTAGCTCTCCATTTCAAACCACACTCCCTTTAGCTTTGGCCAGTCTCTGCAGAAGCAAAGCAACTGCTTTCACCTGCCCAAGGGTACTATAATTACCTGCTCAACAGCCAAGTGGGGACCCGAGGAAGTCTGCAAGTATTCTACCCAACTCTACCTGTTTTGGCTAGTAAGTAGGTATTTATCATTAAAAGGAAAGTATAACCCAAAACTTGTCGACAGGGGTCCAGGCTTACATTAATAGCCAATTCCCATTCAAAGACACTGTACCAGGAACATAATAATTAAAGCAGAAAATTAGTGAGCTTCTACATGGGAATGTCATGAATGAGGAAGATCACACTCCTACTCCTGTGCAGCCATCAGGAAAACTAAACCAAAAGCCCTGTTGTTGCTTTGGAGGCTCTGCTTTGCTTCGCTTTATTATTAGACTGGTTTGCAGCAGTAGCTGCTGGCTTACACATTGCACTGAGTAAACACCACTTAATCGACCTGCTCAGCAAGTTACTTAATTGGGTCTCTTACTCTCAGCTCTCCATTCTCAGAGCCACTAGATCCAATAGGACAAAAAGCCATGTTTTGATTTGGCCATCACCCAATGGGAAACGAAAACACAACCTGAAGTAGTTAGAACCCTCTTCCCCTACACAGCAAACATTCCACCTCTGCTTCCAAAGCTTTGATGGTGTGAGCAGGGGCCGCTAGGCCGCAACAAAACAGACATAGCCTGATGTGCACCCTGCCCTGCTCCTCCACTTTCAAGAGTCAGTGTCAGCAGCCCCCAACTTCTGTCCGATGGTAAGGCAGCCCAAAGAGTCAGATCCCTCAGGAATAAACCGTTAGTGGTAACAAAGAAAAACTGATGAAGGAACCAAACACATTGTTACAGTGCCTCCAGGGGATGCTCAAGTCTAAAAGTGAGCAGAGGGACCTCACATTTAATTAAATGCTTTTCCTAGGTTGATTTCTGTTTCCAGTTTAGGGGGAAAACAATCAAATATCTAAGGTTAACAATACTAAACCTTCAGAGAACCACAGTTCAGTCCCTTGAGTAACAAGGGAGTTCTGGCAGACAAACCCAGATAAGCCCCTTTGGAGAAAGAGAGAGAAGTTGCCCTGCTTTAAATCAGACTGCTCCTGGACTGGGGATATAGCTCAGTGGAATAAGCGCCTGCCTAGCAAGCGCAGGGTCCTGAGTTTGATCCCCAGTACTGCAAAAAAAAAAAAAAAAAAATCAGACTGCTCCATTGCTAGTGGCCCAGGTTTCAAATCTCCAACTCCCCCCCACCCCTCCCTTCCCAGCCACCCAGGTATTCCCCAGATGCTAGGCAATTACACCTGCTGATCACCACCCAAAACACTCAACACAGTCTCAAGAGGCTCATGTTAACCTACAACTAGCAAGAGCAATGTGGAAAAGGCAACTGCAGATAATAAGAAGTAGAAAATTACCCTCAAATGTTAATTTGCCATTTCCCAGATGTAACAGTCCATTCTTCATTACTGTAACAAAATACCAGAAGCCAGATGATATATAAAGAAAGGTTTATTCAGCTTACAGATCTGCAGGGTGACAGTTCAATGCAGGGCAGCCCTCTCAGCTAAGCTCTGTTGAGAGCACGCTTGGTTATGCCACACCATGATAGCCAGTCATGAGAGATCCAACAGTGAAACAGCAAGCTGGACAGCACGGAGGGGAACAATTAACTCTTCTCCCAGGAAGTGGCCAAGGCGATCCGAGGACAACGAGACAATACCTATGCCTTAACTCCCTCCCAAGTCAGCATCCCAATGACCCAGGCATTCCAAAGGTCCCACCACCCCTCAACAACATAACCCCAGATTCACCAAGCTTCCAAAAATAAACCTTCAGGGAACAAACAAATCACACTCAAGCCACAGCAATGGAAATTTCCAAATTTCTAATTTAGAAACCTAAGGTCCTGTTCTGCATAAAGAATAAACAGTACATAACGTAAAATTCACCACAGAAGAATATGGATTACAGAATATTTAAATCACAACAACTGAAGTTTCAAACTCTGCAGCTACAAGAACACCTGGAAGGGTCTAATGTCTAAGTCGTCTTCTGAGTCTACAGCTTTGGGCTGATGTTTTAAAAAATTGATCTGCAGCAAATGAATAATTTCTTGATTTCATTTTTTAAAATTTATACTTCAAAATAAAATATTTTTAATTTCTGTATATTTTCTGACCTATAAATCATACCAATTTTTATTTTAAAAAGTGAAACATTCATGTAAGTATACATGACTTTCTGATATCTAACTTGACTAAAAGTAATTCATTTCAGGACTTTTTATAAATGAAACATGAAAAACTTAAAGAAAAATACCCATTAGTAAGTAGTTAATACTGTTTGCTGCTGTCCTGTTGAGTCTTTTCCATAATAGTTGCTCTCCTTTTCTGTTTTTGCTTTTAAAATTAAAAAAAACAAAACAAAAAATCCCCCACAAGATTCACAGACTCTTACATTTCTGTCTAAAGTGTGAAAACTATCCTATACAGAACTTCATATTATAAATGTATGCCACTATAAACACTGTGTCCTCAAATAAATTGAAATGCAATAAGAGTCAAAGTACAAATGGATAAAAAGCTCCTAATATCACAAAAGGATCAATGTTCTTCATTATATTTATAAATTTAAATGTTACTGTATAATGAGAAAAAACGTCAAATTTGGGATATACTAAGTTACTATAAAAACAGGTCAGATCTTCCCTTTCTAAATCTCTTCTTTAGCAACAGACCTCAAACATAAATCAAGAGTTTTGTATAATTTGATATCCAGCTACTGACTTTTAAAATTCAATACACTTGCCCAAAGTCCTTCCAGGAGGAAAATTCCATCAATCTTTTTATTCCAAAGCTGTTATGGGTTTGTGTCTTGAGATGTTCAAGTTCTAACTCCCCATACCTATAAATGTGATATTATTCACAAAGGACCTTGGCAACTGAGCAAGTTAGGACAAGGTCTTTGCAACAGGGTCTGCTTCAACAGAACTGTATCTTCTTAAAGGAGAAACACAGATAGACACATAAACACATGCAAGGAAGGCCAGATAAAATCCTAACAGACTCATACACAGGTAGAAGGCCATGCGCCATACACACAGATACTGGACAAAATGTCGATAAATCAGTTCATTTCAGGAATGCAAGAGGTCATCAGTAAATTCCCAGAAGCCAGGAGAGAAGTGTGGAACAGACTTTCTGGACAGCAAGCAGTAGAAGGCAACATAACCAAAATCTAAACTTGGGCTTCTAGCTTAGAGAATGGCGGGATAAAGTTCTTAGCAGACCCATCCCTTGCTTTTCTACTGTAAATTTGTACTTTAGCATTATGGTAGCTGACTATGCATCTCAGTATCTTTCCTTGAGGGTGTGTAGGAAGCAATATATGTGTTTACTCAATATGATCAACAGCAAGGAGTGTGCATGTATGCAAAAGTGGCAAAACGGGATTTGTACCCATGTATAATCTATCTAACTGGTTTTGTGTCTGTTTACCTGAGCATCACAGTGGGTCCAATAGACCCACACTACACCAGGATTTGTTATGAAAAAAAATTTTCTTTTGATTTTTTTCTGGTAGAAGTAGCCAAATTCAATACAATAGCACATGAAAGATTTGCAAGTTTTAGAAGATGTCAAAAGTTAATCATCAGATTACTCATGCATGGATTATAAAGGTGATCCATTATGGTAAAATACATGCTTTCATAACAGGAGAGCGATGTGGGGAGATGATGATGATGATAATGATAATTTTGATGTTGGCCATGTGAGCCAAAATTCCTGTGTCAGTGAAATAGAGCAAGAATCAACTGATAAAAACACAGGGAATGCAGACCTCGATTCAGATGATGAATAAAACAATGTGAGTACATACTTGTCTAGTAAAAATGTGAAATGGCCATGCAACCAAATAGAACAACGCAATGTTAGAACCAGGTCTGAAAATACAGTGAAGGTCTTGGCAGGGGTGAAACATATTAGACAGAATGCCAGCACTGCCATTCAATGTTGGAAATTGTAACAGATGAAACGTACAAGATGCTGTGAAATACATAAAGGCTGAAATGCAAGTAAAATGTTCTGTATGCATCAACAGTCATATTAAAAAATATATGTATTATGACACCTCACTAGCTAAACTGAAAACATTCATAGGTTTGCCATACTTAGCAAGGATTTCTCATGGTGATCAGAGGAATATGAAAGACTTATAGAAAAGTAATGGGTCAAAATATGGCATAAATATTTATGCCCTTGTAGATGCAAAGACTTATGTTTTCAATTTAGGTTGGTTATCCTGGAACTCAGCCATCCCGTCCTTATTTGTATAGTAATAACCTGAATGATGAACAGACTTGTTTCTACCATCTCCCAAACTAATTGGAAGGTAACATCTGACAACTGGTTTACCAGTTTCCAATTGATGTTATATTTGCTAACAGAACACAAATTAACTAGCATAGGAACCATAGGAAGGAACAAAGCAGAAATTCCAAATAAAATGTTACAATTTCAAAACAAAGAATTGTATACCATAATCTTTGGATTTCGGAGAGATATAACATTGGCTTCATATATAGCAAAGAAAAACAAACTGGGACTGCTGATGTCAACACTGCACGATGATGGAAATATTCATAGGGAAACCTCAACAAAATGGAAGCCTGAGATGGAAACTTTTAACAACAAAAACAAAGGTGGAGTACATGCTGTTGATGAGTCATGCTGCAACTATGATGTCATGCAAAACACAAAGCATTGACCAGTGGTTGTATTTTACTTGATCCTAAATATGTGGCATAGATAGTTTGATACTTTACAAAGAAAATAACAAGTGAAAAATACCACAGAGAAATTCTCTTAGAGGATTAGGACAGGAGCTCATAAAACATTTACAGCAGAGGAAAAACAAAATGTTTCTGCCCTGGGAACTATGCAAAAAAACTGAGAAGCACGCTGGTGAGCTCACAGGTGAAAGACAGGCACAGCATCACAAAGACCTACCACGACAATAGGAAAAGACAAAAAAAGTTAACTGTGCCCTGCAGGAAAGGACAGGAAAACAAACTATACATGCTATCCATGTACGTGATACTTGTGCACAGACATGCAGTTGTCATGTGTGAAGACTGTGTTGGGTGTGACAATGGAAGCAAAGTTGATTTTTGTGTGGTAAAGTTCTACTGGCATTTTCATCATAGTTCATACAGGAATTTATTTCTAACATTAGCTTTTAGGTTTTGTAAGCAAGTACACAGCTGATGTGAAAATGTTGATGTCTATTCTACATGCACAGTACATATTAATAATTTAATAATTCTATTGAAATCTTATGTTCCTGTTAACTACACACTGTGTAATGTAATAAGAACCTCCTGAAAAAAACAGCAAGAGGACTGAGATGTCACGTATGTCCTACAAAAAGGCGAGGAAAGGAGAATACATGTGCTGTCAGGGTAAGTGATGTGTTTGTATGACGAGCTGTTGTCATGTGTGCAGACTGCCTCACATGCTGTAACTGAAGTAAAGATTATTTTTTTGCAGAGTGCTATTGTAGTTCATATAGGAATTTATTTCTGATGTTCTTTAGACTTCGTGTACCAAAAACCAGGCAATACTGAAAATGTTTATGCTTTTTTATAAATACTCAACAAATATTAAAAACTTAATATTTATTTTTGTGATTTTTTTCCTGTTAGGTACTCATCGTTTAATATAATAAAATTCATAAAATTAAAATTAATAATTCATCAATAGAGATATTCTAAAGAATGACCCACATTTATGCTCCTTGATGACAAAATTAGTCTTACGTTCCAAAGGTTAATTAAGCACCACAGGTTTTCCTGCTTTGTTGGGGGCCGAGGAAAGGAATACCTATCTATGCTCTTCTTACCTTTATATGGCAACATGTCCTTGTCCTTGGACCTCCCCCACTCCTTCCTCTCCTAATCACTTCCAGTAGGCACAGCCTTCCTCCCTAACCTGGTTCCACACTCCTCTCCCAGGGCCAACACTCCTGCACTTGTGCTGTGCAGGACAGCTCCCTAGGCGGGGCCCTGCTTACCACAGACTAACAACCATCCCTGACACTCTTTGTTTTCCAAAAATGGGACAGGAGAACTTCTGCTCTGGAAGCTTTGGAGCCAACCACCCACCAGGGTCTGACTCCTGGCCCTATGACCTACTGAGTGGGCTCTCCATCAAGTCAGTTCTCTTCAGCATCTTCATCTGTAAGATCACAGTAAGTAACTACCTTTTGGGAGACAGTAAAGATCTTAGGGAATCCAGCATACTTTCCCTACCTCTTTGTGACACTGGACTAATTTAGGAAATACTACTACCCATTGTGCACAATCACATCCTGACACGAACTGCTCTGGAACTCTTTCCTGAGGTTTCCTTACACAAGGGAGTTTCACTAAATCCACTCTAGGTGGATTCAACAGCTTGACTCACAATTGCAGTTTTAAAATAATCATGCAAAACACTAAGTATACATTTTACAGTTTCAAAGAACAAGACAACCCTGAACATAGGTTCTTTGTCCCCTTTCATACTCACCTTTTCTTGAAAACAGCACCACAGCCCTAGACAAAACTCCACATTTTGCGACTTTGCTTCCCATCTCTTTGTCTCTTTTGCTCCCATTAATGGTAGCTCCCCAACATCCAGGGATATATTGCTGTCTGCCTCATCTTGCCCTGCCCACAGAAACACCCTGCAAATTACAAGCAGGCCTTCATCTTTGATTGACGCTTGCATGCCAAGCCTCCGAGCTTAAAGGAGGCAACACTGACTTGTGCCATGAGGCAGAGTCGAAGTCCTTTCCTGACTACCCTGATCCCTATGACCCACTATTGCCAAAGAGCCTGGTACTTAATTCCCAGCCCTTGATTGTTAAACAAACCCATGCCTTAATGAATGTATATGAAGATGGACTCATTAATGAATGCACTCAGGAACAAGGGCTCCAGCTTCCAATTACATCTTGGCTCTGACCCCACGTTTCTCTCTCTATAAACCTGGTTGGGCTTCCCTAGAAAATATCTTCCAGTTTCCTTCCAACTCTGAGCCTTGGAATTTTAATAAAAGGTGAAACATTTTATTTGTCTTTTGTGAAATTTTAGCCAAGGCAAATAGGAAGGTAAAGATTCTTCTGATATCACACACCAGGGGACCCTCCCTGCAAGATGGGACCTCAATCCCTGTTGGACAAAAGGCTCCAGGAAGCAAACAAGCTCCAGACACAGAATACATCATTGTTGATGCTGAGCAGTATGAGGTCTGTTATCATGGGTTTCCTTCAGGGACTTAAGAGTCTACCTTGTTCTTATACACGACCCATAGGATCCTCTGTAACCTGCCCCTCCCACCCAAACCTCCTCCATTTCCAGCCTGCGCAAGATGCACTATGAACTCGGCCCCAGACTCCAAATCTAACTCCATTCCTCTCCCTGACATCTGCCCAAAGCTCCCACATGCATATTTTACAATTTCTCACGTATTTCTTCCTCATCTGACACCCTGCAATCCTCCCTCTGCTGCCCATATTATTTCTACCTTTGGTAAAAGTGTTCCTGAAAGAGGCGTGTGTCCTTGGGCTGCACTTTGCCATGCCTGTTCTACCCAGCGTATCGCCTCAGCTGATCTACAAATTCCATAAGAACAGAGACCACTCTATTCTCCACTGGTTCCAACAAGACCGAGAACAGTGCTGGGCAAGGTGCAGATACTCTTCCAAGGTACTGCTGAGTGAGTGAATAAATGAATGAAACAATTGGATGACTTCAATTTTAAAAGTCATAGTAACATATTTCCTGGACAAAGTTACCAAGGTATCTTGGTTACCTTTTTCTCCCTGCTGAAACAAAATACCCAGCGCCCAAAATGAAGGAAAGAAAGGTTTACTTAGCTTACAGTCTGTGGAGATTTCAGTCCATACTTGGCTGGCTCAGAGGCAGAGTGGCACCTGGCAGAGGGCAAATGTTCATGGCGGCAGAACACAGCAAAAACCACAAGAGCAAAAGGGAGCAATGGCTCCAAGCAGCCTTTTCCCTTCCCTCACATTGTAAATCGCCTACCCCCACCCAGGGGGTGTGTAGCTGTCACAATCTCCATGCCCTCCTCTTTCATAGGCTCAGGATGTACACAAAGTAAGCACCTTGGCTTCCTGCTGAGTCACTCAACCAAACCTCAAGTTGACACAATGTATCAACAACAACAATCCACCCCTTGTCAATTTGGCAATCAGACATACTTCTTTAAATTAGTTTCCAGATATAAAGACATTATGTTACATTAGAACCGTAACATTTCGCACCCTAAAGACTCATATACATCCCTTTAAGTAAAAGGCATTTGGTCCATCTGCAAGAGTTGCCAAAGTCCTAACAGTTTCAGCATTCCTGAAAAGTCCAAGTCCCAAGTCTCCTCCAAGATGTACAGCAAACTCTTTGGTTATAAACCCCCGCACAAATGAAAAGTTAAACATTTCCAATGTTCAATGGCACAAAATAAACATTACCATTTCCAATGTTCAATGGCACAAAATAAACATTACCATTCCAAAAGGTACCAACAGGGGAATATAGAGCATTGGGACCAAAGCAAGTCCAAAATTCAGCAGGGCTAACACTATGCCCTGTAATTCCACATCCAGCATCTGAAGCAACGTGTGGTACATTGTGAGCTCCAAAGGGCTTGCATGAGTTCACCCCTATGGCACTTCTGGTGGTTACAGCTCCCACGGCTTCTCTCAGGCTTGTTTTGCTTGCTTTGCTCCCTCCTTGCAGCTTTCATCTGATGAGCCACGGTCCTGGCTTTTCTAAACTTCTGAGGTTTTCAGTGCACCTTTTGCTTCACACTCACAGCCTCAAATATTGCCCTCAGGGACACACTGCCTGGCCTTTCAGGCCTTCTGAAATCTGGGTGGAAGCCTCTTTAACCTCAGAACTCTTGCATTTTCCATGCACCTAAAGCCAGGGCCACCTGGATGATGCCAAGGTCTGCTGCTACCTGGAGCAGTAGCCAAACTCTCCTCTCTCTTTGCCATAGGGGTCAAGTGCCTGGATCACTGGGCACTGACCTCAATTCTGAGGAACAAATTATGCTGCCACCATTCTGGAACAGGGCGCTCTTTGGCCTTCTTGCTGCTGCTTGTGATACCTGCCATCTTTTGCATTCTCTTGTGGCTTCTCAGCAAGAGAGATGTCCTCAGCCTTCTCTTTAGTCCACAGCTTTACTGGAGCTTCCTTTTTGGCCAAACTCACAACATTTTAAATCATCCTGCTGGGCTCTTTGCTCTTGATTGTCAATATAAATCTGGCTAAAAGCCCCCAACAATAGCCATGCCATTTCCCCAAAATTCAACTGCCTTGAAATTTTTTTTCCCAGATTAATTGCCTCCCTTAATCTCAGTCTTAGGTAAAGTCTCTGGACACGAGCAAATTGCAGACAAACTTTCTGCCAAGCTGTAACATATATTATCTGGAGTCCAACAACCAATGCAGTCCTTCCCAACAGAAACCTTTCGAAACTGGTCTTTACTGGTAGGATTTCTATTAGCCATCTGGTCTTCTGAACTCTGATCAGACAGAACAGCTGAAGGTGTTCTAGCACATCTCTTTTTAGGCAACATCTCCAAATCTTTTCAAATTCTTCCCATAGGCCATTTCCAAAGGCTCTTGACCCATATGGTTAGGTATAGTAATAGCAACGATCAAACTGTTGCTATCAAATTCTGTCTTGATTACTTTTTTCTCATTGCCGAGACAAAATACCCAGTGCCCAAAATGAAGGAAGGAAAGGTTTATTTAGTTGACAGTTTGTGGAGATTTCAGTCCACATTTGGCTGGCTCAGAGGCAGAGTGGTACCCGGCAGAGTGCAAACATTCATGGCGGCAGAACACAGCAAAAACAAGAGCAAAAGGGAGGAAAGGTGCCAAGCATCCTCTTTTCTTCCCTTACATTGTAAATCACCTACCCCCACCCAGGGTGTGTGTAGCTCTGGCATAATTTCCATGCCCTCCTCTTCCACAGGCTCAGGATGTATACAAAGTAAGGATCTTGGCTTCCTGCTGAGTTACTCAGCCAAACCTCTAGCCTCCTCAAGTTGACACAATGTATCAACAAGGTCTCCTCTTGAGGGAATAAATTAATTCAGAATAAATTAAGTTTTCAAATGACATTTCCATGCATGTACTATTCTCTTAGAAATAGCATGCCCCCTTCACTGTACCATGAGTGACTGCAGCATTATCAGTTGCACAAGAGATCTGATTTTCTCTTGTCCATGCCTTACTGCAGCACCACCATTTTTCCTAGTAAAGGTAGACTTCACCTAGCACTAGGGAGGATGAACGGTCAGTCACCCCTCGATGCTGGTTATTCCAGTTGCTGAAGCTCCAGAGTTGGGGGCAAACACCAGGAACTGCAAGAGAGGACCAGTTCCTTTAAATAGTTTAAGTGAGCTGGGTGTAAGGGTGCACCCCTGGAATCCCAGCACTCTAGGAGACTGAGACAGGAAAATCATAAATTTGAACCCAATCTGGGCAATTTAGTAATTTAAGAGACCCTGTCTCAAAATAAAAAATAATAAAAGTTGGGGATATAGCTCAGTGAGAAAGCCCTGGGCTTAATCCCTAATATTATAAGTGGCGGGGGGGAATAATTTGTTTAAATGTGCTCCTGGCTGACTTGCACAGAGCATCTTTTGAAAAACTCGGGGACTCAACTAAGTCTAACTGTAGTCACATTCCATCCTCGTGGCTTAATAAATTCCTACTAAAATCAGGCTGACATGGGAATCAAATCCTGTGTTCTCCCAGGCACACGCTCATCAAGGCCGGGTACTGAATAAAACAATGCCGTAAGTCAACCCCACCACCGCTGGTGGGAAACGTAGCTCTCCCGGGAGAGTATGACACTGCGTAACGCTGTCACTTTCCTCAAGGTCCCCAACTTAAGAGGGCTCTAGCCATCTTCATTAGTTCTAAGAAATACGCTTTTCCCTTTTTTGGTAGTGTCAGGGATTGAACCCAGGGCTTCATGCACGCTAACGAGCTCTCTGCCATTGAACCACACCCCTAACCCCAGAATCATTATTCTCGCACATGAGTATAACGTTACACCATCAAAAATGATTTTGATATTACTGGGAAAACTGTGTACTGATACAGGGCTAATAAATTAGGGAGACTCGATGAATGAGGATTGTCTAAAACCTGAAAAGATCGGGTCTTTAAACCGCAGAAGTAGATAATCAGTGTTTATTAGAGCTGTGAATACGTGGTAACTCAGTGTCTTCCAGCTGAAATAAAACCACATGAGAACACATGCTACCAGACAGTGCAGTGAGGGGTCCTGAGAAATCACAGTAAAACATTCAGTAAAAAGAATAAATTCACTGTGAGACTAATAAGCACACTTTTCAAATAAAAGGAACTCTAAAAAAGGATTCACGCATGTTTCCTGAACTGACAGATATTTTAAAGCTATAGTGCACTCCTGAGTTACTCATCCAAATCTTTCATTTTACAGGCAGAGACTGAACACCTAAGCTAAACTTATATCCCAAGTCAGCATCACCCTAAAACTTCAGTCTCTCAATTTTAGTTCTATGTGAAAAACATAGCATTAAGTTTAAAAGCTGAAAAGGTACAGAGCAGGCATCTTGACCTACTGACAGGATAAGCCAAGAACATAACCTTGACTCTGACTCACCCATGATAGCTTAAGCTTAATACTATAAAGCATCCCTTCCGCAACCAATAAAATGCTAGTGGGAAAACTATTTAAGAGGCAAGTTCGTGGTGAAATCAGAAGCTCTACAGCATTCTTAGTAAGGACACATCTCAATAAATTTATCCGTGAAACATTACAGGTTTGTGAACACACCAAGTGCAGTTTCAATGGGGAAATGACAAAAGACAAGTATGACTAAGCAATCACAAATCATAAACCACCGGCAACTGCCAGGAGTTTGGAAGGAGAACATGGCTGCATATAAAGGTAAGCTGGAGTTTCCCATCTATTGTTACAGCGCAGGGGTGGGGAGGTGGGGTGGGGGTGGGGGGTGGGTGTCTTTACCATGTAAAGATTTTTAAACAATATTGTATCCCATCCTCTACCCCACCCCACAGATTGTGGGTCAGTCCGGCTGAACTAGCTGGGCAGTCAATTAATTGGACAGACCAACTTCAAACAATCAATATGGCATTTCTGAATGTACTTAAGAAGTTTGTTGAATCTATAGTTTATCTCTTCGCTAAGGAAACCCAAGTTACAATAACCATACAGAACGCATATGCGACCAGTCTTCCACAGTGGGCTATCAAGTGTATTACTTAAAACCTGACATTTCTGTCTTTTCAACTTACTTAAAAAAAAAAACAACTTCCTAAAAATTCAAAATCCACCAAACCGCACAGCTAAAAATACCTACAGACCACGGTTCCTAGATTCCTAAGATGCAGTTTACCCATGGGACACGCACTTGCATATAGATGTAAACTATTCACAACGCCTGTAGCAAAAAGTGACGAAACACCACCCCTCCCGGAACAGGACAGACCTGTGCTCGACGTGGCTCAGGTGTGAGGCTGCCCTGACAGGGGGCGGGAGGCGCGCTGTCGCCCCCGAACCTATTTCACTCGAGAGCAGTGGGAGCAAACCCACGCCGCCCCACCCGGTCTCCGGCACCAGGCAGCCGCCCTAGGCTCCGAGCAGGGGAGCCCCAGCAACCCGGGCGCCCGGCTCCCTTTCCCGCCGCGCCCGGGGACTCCAGCCACTCCTCCCCGCCGGGTCCACGGTCCCGGCGTGACAGGTCCTCAAGCAACCTGCTGGGAGCGGACCCCGCCCGCACGACCCCGGCCCGCAAACCCTGCCCGCTCACCGCCACCGAGCCCGAGGACGACGCGACGAATACGCGAACACCCATCCTCGCGGCGCAGACCGACTGTGCGCGCGTCCCGGCCGCACTCGGCTCCTCCCGCCGGTCCAAGGGGGCGGGACGAAGTGGGGGCGGGGCGGGGCGAGCGCGGGGCCCGACGGGAGTTGTAGTTCTGCCTCTCGCAGCACCGCCGGAGGGCGGGGCGGGGCGGGGCGGGGCGGGGCGGGGCTCTGGCGGCCGGGCTGAGGACCCTCGACCCGGGCAGTCGGACGCCGAGGCGGAGGTCCGGCTGGAGGCCGGGCCCGGACCCCGGCGCGCAGCTCGGAGACCATGCGTTCGGGGCCGGGCCGGCGCGGGAGGCGGGAGGGGGCCCGTGCCGAGAGCGGAAGGCTCCTTTCTCAGCGGGCGCGGGGAGCTGGAGACCAGAGGAGGACGCAGCCCAGACTTTATTTTCCTCGCAGAACTGTAACCGTAGTGGAAGAAACAAAGTCGGACCCCGCCCGCCCGTGCTGCACAGGGCTCGGCCCGTGCCCTCCTCTGCTCCGGGCGGACCCGGGTCCCGAGCCGAGCCGAGCCCGGGCCCCAGGGGCTGGATGGGCAGCCTCCGGCTCCAGGCGGGTCCGGGCGCTCCGCGCTGCGGAGGTGACAGTTCTCCCGGCGGCGCTGTATTTACTTTCCTCCTTTTGGCGGGGAGCTTAGCGGGAAAACTGTGTTAATTAATAATCCTGGGAAGAAGGAAATTAGATGGTGAGGTCATTGTAGAGAATATTTTTAAAAAGGATTTTGAGTATTTCAAATCTGTAACCTTTCCTATTGCTTATCTTAAGGTTCTGTAGAATTCCTTTTTAAATTTAGTACAATACAATAGACCTTATTTCTTTTTATTTTTCAAAATATTTAAGTTTTGCTATAATTAACGTTCTTTAAATATACTTTAATTTTGCCACTATAAATGTGGAAGTGAATGCTTATAAAATTAATATAATTTTCATGAAAATAGACATATTTCCCATATAAATACAAGTCTTTATAGAAGTCAACATTCCCTTCAGCTTGGAATTATTTAGCCGTGAAAATACGAACAACGAATTTGAACTCAGAGCCTACACATTCTAGAGTGGATAGAAAGTTGCGAAAGTCCTCTTGGTCAGCCCAGCACGCACTGTCTGCAAAGCAGAAAGACAGGGATAAAAATACGACAGAACAAGACAAACTGCAGCTATAAAGGAGAGAAAGAGGAAAGCTGACCTTGCCCAGAAGGGACGTAAAGGGAAGCCCGGTCCCCGTGGCAGACGGGCTGCAGGGTGATGTCCAGGGTGTGTGAGGGCTGGTGTTGCTTCCGTGAGGAACGTGAGGGCCTGCACAGGAACAGTGCTGAAGAGGGCGGTGTGGACGGGTGCACAAAAGACCGGCTGCCGCGCGTGCCCAGCCCTCTGTCTCCTGAGGCTGTTTCTCCCCGGCCCTACGGTGGTACCGGGTGTGCCCCCAAGTCCCTTTCACACAGCTGGGTCAGGCCCTGGCCGTGGCTGATTGGGCTGGGGGTGCACCTGAGTCCAAGCCTGAAGGTTTGGCGTTGAGTCTAGAAAAGTAAGAGCTCGAATTTGTGACACGAGCTCAGGGCTTTCACTAGCTGTGGCCGCGTTGTGTCACTGACACATTTCTGAGGTAACAGTGTACAAGGAGGGAAGGTGCGCTTCAGCCCACAGTTCATTCGCTTGCTCCTTTGGTGCCCCTGGTGGTGCAGTGCCTCCTGGCAGCGGAAGTGTGCAGAAGGGGCTGCCTACCTCCCGACAGGAAGCAAACAGGCAGAGAAGAGGCGCCAGAGGCTCGCCTTGAAGGGCGTGTCCTAGTGACCAAAACTCGCTGCGTTAGACTTACCTCATCCCAGCAATGGCCGCAGGCTGGCCGCCACACTTGAAAACATGCGCCCCTGGGCCACGTCTAAGCCCTCGGCCTAGTGGAGACCACAATCCTAGAGGAGAAGGAGAAGCTAAAGAAACTAGGCAGCAGGCAGAAGACAGCGCAGCAAACACGCGGGAGTGACAGGTTTCGGAGGAGACTTCTGGCACTGCTTTAATCTACGGGATCCTCAAGCTATAATCTAAAGCCTCTACTGTCTGTACCTTTACAGAAGAGCCTTGCGAGGCCCTGTTCCGGGTTTAACCCGTCCCGATACCCCTCCTCTTGGGCGCCGTGTGGTATCCTTGTATCCATATCACAAATCCCTTGTCTTGCTTCAGCCACTACAGATGGAATTTGTTTTGTCCAAACAAAAGGATCATAACAGAATTTTTTTCACTTAATTTGTGAGCATTCCAAGGGCTATACTCAGCTAATAGCTCTATTTTTCTACCCTGAAGAAATAAGTTAATCTGTACAACTTTTAGTGCAGGGTACACAGAGCTTTTCAGCAGTCCAAGAACAACCCAGCCAGGCATGTCTGGAGCTGGGACCAAGAGTTAGCCAAACCATTGACAGAGTAACCAAGAGTTGAAAGCAATCTGGGGTATAAGCTAGAGGTCCAAGACTAGCACCTGGATGTCTCACCACAGAGCGGATTTGATACCAGCCTGACAAGTCTACCATTAGAGAAGGCAGTTAAAATGTAAAGGCAGGCCTTAGAAAACTGAGGGGGTCATTAGACTTTAGAAAACTCCTGCTGTGTTGCCTAGGACTTGATCCCCTTTATAAGCCCCGAGAAACGGCTGGCAAAACTGTTTTCAGGTAGGGTTGATTTCTGCTTTAACTGGTTTTTTGTGGCGTGGGAGGAAGGAAGAATTCCAGGAACACTTTAGCAACCTGATGAAGTCTGTGGAGTCTTTCTCTAAAAAACGTTTCCAATGCAGCATTAAAAAATAAAAGACTCAGGATTACAAAGGAAACATTGCACATTGTATTAAAAAACAGTTATCGAAGTACTGAGCACAGTCTTGATACGGTTGTGTGCTTTTCTGGGGGCAGAGTGTAGTGGTGATTGAACCCAGAGCCTTTGCACTGAGCTACATCCCCCATTTTAAATTAAGGTTTTAAATTTTTATTTTGGGACAGGGTCTCCCTAAATCACTGAGTCGCCAAGGTTGGGCTCTTTCTGCCTCCCCGATTCAGCGTGCTTCACTACACCCAGGTATGTGTGTGTCTTTTTAAGCATGAGATATAAAAGTCTAATGGTAGATCAAATAGCCACCATGATTTTGAAGTAGTAATGGGAAAAAATAAATTTTTCAGATGCTATATCTCTAACAATATGAAAATACCTATGACTTCTATTGGCGACAAAGGTATTGTCTTGGTTACTTTTCCTCATTGTTTAGATAAAATACCTGACACCCAAAGTCAAAGAAGGAGAGGTTTATTTAGCTCACAGTTTGTAGAGGTTTCAGTCTCTAGTCAACTGGCTCCAACTCACGGCAGCATAGCAGACAGGCACCACAGAGAAGAAGCAGTTCATTGAGGGCAGAGGGAGCAGAGCAAGCAAGCAACGACGCAGCTTCTCTTTATTCTTTATATTTTGTCTAGGCTGCCCACCTTCCACCCTTGGGGCACAGAGCGCGCACACCCAGAGCTATGCCAAGCCAATCAGTGGACTGATTTAGTAATCACACACCCTTGATGCCCGCATCACACACTCTAAATCCAGCCACCTCTGAAAACGGCCTGCCTGTGACTGCATGAGACTTTGGGAGGACATCTAGACGCCGCCATAACAATTTTGTTGTTATTACAGTGGCTTATTGCGTTCATAATTGAAGGAATTGGTCAATTTTCATTAGCATTTAGTGAAAATATATGAGTTTATTTCTTCATTTAAGTTCATGAACTGTCTAAATTCAGCCCACAAGCCTCTTTAGACTGGAGTGTGGGGAGACCTAGGGAGTCTGGGTCAGGAAATCATGATATCTAACGTAGCCAAGTCATAGAAAAAGTATGGAAGAGCCAAGCACATTGGAAGGAGAACATGAAGCATGAAGCAGCAATCACAACGCTTCAAAACCAAGAATGAGGTAGCTCGTCCAAGAGAAGAGTTTTAAACTTCCCAAGGTGGACGGTAGCTGGAGACTAGCTAATAGCTACGGGGGACAGAAAACAGAGAATAGCTAATAGCCGAAGGAAGGTGCCAGTCACCTGGGCGCAGATGTTCAGTCCACAGCTGTGCGCTTGCCTCAGTGGGGCCCATCACTGCCGGAAAGTCATTTGTGACGCGGGTGACCAGGCTTAAAGAACACGCTGGTCCAGCGGGGGCTGGAAACTCGAAGACTAAAGCAGTCGGGAGGAGGAGCATAGCAGACCCCGGGGTGAGCCGGGGTCTTCACACCATGCTGCGTCTGGGGCGTTTTTCATTTTTATTTGTGTCCTCCCTCAGGATCCTAGAGTGCTGTGATTACAGGCGTGTCTCCCACACCTAGCTGCCCCATTCTTACCTGCACTTCAACCGGAACGGTCTGGCTGGGGAAGGAGTTCCGTTTTTAAGGAACTTTACAGTTGCCCCATCATGCCTGTCCCAGTCCTACCCTGCTCCAAGTGTTTGCTTCTCCCAAAGCAGAGTTGGCACTGGGCTGGTGGTGAGAGGCGAGTTTGTGGGAGGGCGGGGAGGTCAGGGAGGGTAGTGATGGGTCCCTGGAGACAGCTGGGGAATTAGACCTCAGATAGTTTCCTAAACTTGCCAGCCTTGTCCACCACATTACAGGGAGGCTTTGTGGACATGATGTGTGTTGTTTTCTCCACATAGTTCCTGACACAAAGGGCTCATTAAATAATGGCTTTTGTTTCATTTTGTTGCTTTGTTTTGTTTTAAACACTCTTCCTGTGTTGCTAGACTGGTCTTGAACTGATGGCCTCAAATGATTCTCCCACCTCAGCCTCCCAAAGAGCTGGGGTGACCTGTGTGCTGTACCGCACCCAGCTCAACAGCTATTCTTTATCACACAAAATAAGTCAAAGAACAGCCTGCACTTGTTTAAAGCATGTAAATCCTCTAAATATAGGCCTCATGTCTGTGATCTTAGCTTCCTAAGTAACAAGAATTGGGTTTATTCAAGCCTCTTTGTACAGTGCCATGTTCAGTTAAATTACTTAACAAAATCTCTCTGATGTTAATGAAATTTGGAGGCCATACTTAAAGGAATGTTAGTGCAAGGAAGCAGCAAGAAGCTAAATAATGCAGCTGGCACTTCCCAAGAGAGTTCACAAACTGCTTTGTGTCGCATCTCCAGGCGGATTTCTGTCTACTTTTCATCAAATAAAATGGAGGCACATCACAAAGCAAGACACTGGACCCCAAGCCAATGTTTCAGTGCATAGCCTTTAATTAGTTCACAGTCAGCCCAACCAGTAGGGTTCTTGATCCTCTCTGACAGAAAAGACCATTTCCTTTCCCCAGGGCCTCCTTCCCACGGAAACCGTGACAGTGCAGGGGCTGGGAGGGATCGGCAGTGAATGAGCGCAGCCCCTGCGTGCATGGAAAGGAGAGCCTGAGCGCAAAGATAAGGAGGGAGTGTACTGTCACAAGCATGTTAAGTGCTCTAAAAACAGATCTTTGTGTTTTTTTAAATTATGTAGACTGGGCCAGGGGTATAGCTCGGTGGTACAGCACCTGCCTGGTAGGCGTGAGGTTGTGAGTTCAACTGCAGGTACCAAAAAATAAATTAATTAATTAAGTAAAATTAAGTAGACTTCTCCTTATCAACTTGTATATGCTGGAGATGGTGTTCTGAGTACATACATATGCTCTGCATACATGTATGTAACATTTTAGGATGCATATTTGAATCACTATAACAAAATTAAGATTCAAAACTGATTGTTGATTAAATAGTTTTTGGCAACATAGGTTATAGGAATTTCTAGTGCTCTACATTTTAGTTATTAGTCCACTACTTTGCAAACAATTAGCATGATTCAATAAAAATAAAATTTGCATTTAGGTTGTTGTTAAATTTAGAAAGTATTTTAACTCCTAAGTACATTGCTAATAAGTTTTCAGAATTCATTATAATTTCTTGTTATGTTAGGCATACATACCATTTAGAATAATTGCAACAGAACGTATAAGAAAATGCTTATATAAAGACACAACCAGAGAAAATGGCAACGTCAGGTTAAATAGCAACTACATTGGAGCTAGCGCCACACTGCTCAGCATTGGCCATGAGAGACAGGCACTGCGGTGAGAGACTTCCGGTTCGAAGCTTGTCTTTTATGGGGGAAACATCTTTGCATTATGTGAGAACTCC